>PVJH01031416.1:0-23785 GCA_004026705.1 Nesogale talazaci
GGGGAGGATGGGGAGACTAACAAGTTCTCGGGACTCGTCGTCAGGACAGACGTCATGCTTCAGCGAACAGAAAGCTCACCGCAGGGGCAGCCCTGGGTCCTGGCTACCTGATAGGACAGAGTTTCCCTTTTGGAGCTTCGGGACTGTAGAAGCCAGCAGGTTTGAATGGCTGCCCTGGTGGTTAGTGGCCCAACACAGACGGCGCCTGCTCTGCCGGTGAGAGGCCAACAGAAACGCAGGACCTCAGTGAGATTGGGGGGTGGGGGTGGGGGCACATGGTTGACGCAAGCTTGACGGAGGCTGGGGACCGGGCGATGCTTTTCCTGTCCAGAGAAAGGCCTCCGTGCATCTGAACCGACTCGGCGAACACAGAACTAACTGCCCGTCGTGCCGATCCCCAGCCAGCCCCAACCCGCCTGGGGCTCCCTGGGTCCCTGCCTATGGAAAGGAAGGCAATATCGCCAGTCCACTTCAACTTCTCGCCTACCCCCACCCAGTACGGTCTGCACTTTTGAAGAGTGAAGTGCTCGAGCCCACATTTCCTCCCCTTCTGTCATCACCCACCAGTGTGGCCCAATTCTGGGCAGTCCCTAGTGGAAGCTGGGCACTATCTAGTTCTTCTGGTTCACTGGAACTCTGAAAACCCTCCCTCCCTAGTCCTGAAAGGAAGACATTATAATCCCATTTTGCAGATTGCACCGCAGAGAGTAAGGCTTGGGAAGGTTGCCAGAAGTGTACAGTGAGGATTTGAACACAGGTTTGTCTGCCTCTCCGGCCACACTGGGCATCCCACCTAGGGCTTCCGAGCCACCCCTCTGGCCAGTTGCTGGACCGAGCCATCCCTCAGCCTTGGTTCCAGCCATCACGTGGACAGTGTGTCTGGACCACACAGACTTTGCTGTCTCCTCCTCGCTCATCCCATCTCGGGGAAGGGTGGGGATTGGACTTGGGGTTGCTGTAGTTTCTGCTGTAGTTGATGGGACTGGAAGGCGCATAATTGAAGTGGCAACAGAGGACAGGCCCCCACGTGTGGAAACACACACAGTGATGAGGAAGACGATGGTCTTCCATCGCCACCCATCTCCCATCACCAGCTCCGCCCCCCTACCCCATAATGCCGCTGAGTTAAAGGCCTCGCGAGCACTCCTCTGCTGCTGACCTACTGTCCGCTGCCCTCCATGCCCACCCCATGGTACTGAGGGAAGGACAGTTCCCCCCACAGCGGGAGGAACCCAGCTATTCAAAGTGGACTGTTGTGCTTTGGGGTGGTATTGACAAATCAATGAGCGGTCTCCAGGATAAAGTGACCAGATTTTAAGCAGGACACCATTGATTGAGGGGCGGGGAAGGGGAGAGTTCTTGATTAAAAACTGGGTCTCTATGAAGCAACAGAAATGTTCATAGAATGCAAAAATAGTATTGTGATATATTTATTTTCATTTTAAAACACCACGGGATGTTGTTAAATTGTTAAAAAGCGGGACGTCTGGTCACCTTCCTCTAGAGGATCCTGATTTTCATGCACTGGCCCACGGCAGGAGCCCTGGTGGAATAAGGGGCTGCTCATTGGGCTGCTTGCCTCAAGGTTGGCAGTTCAAACCCACTAGCCTCTCTGAGGGAGAAGATTGAGGCAGGGAAGGTCTTTAGCCCCAGAAACCCACAGGAGTAGTTCTATTCTGGCTCTCAGACTGTAAGTGTCAGTGGGATCAAGCCGAGTTCGGGTTTGAGGGTGGCACGTCTTGTCTCGATACTCTGGACATGTGGTCTGGAGGGGCAGTCCGCGGGGGAGGACCCAGAGCTGGTAAGACAGAGGGTCAGGGAACAAGAGGAAGCCCGTCCAGGAGGGGGAGGGACACCGTGCTGCACCGACGGGCTCACACACGGCCCCCTCTATGAGCACATGAGGTTGGTGCAGGACGGGCAGTGTCCCGTTCTGCTGCGGGCAGCCTGGCTCCTAGTGGGCATGGCCTGGGCAGCTCCTGAGGACACAGACCTCAGAATCCAGTGACAGGAGAGCAGGCCGCAGTTCTAAATGGAACAAAGTATGCTCCGGGATGCTGTGGCTGTTGGCAGCTCTCCTGCCCCACCCCAGCAAACAGGACCCACGAATCCTCTCGCTGCTCAACCTCGCCATCCCCAGAGAGCGCTGGAGGGGGTCCCCGCCAGCAAGCCCCCGCGCCACTCCTCTCTGCAGAGTCTGAGTCTGTCACTGGTTTGGACAGAGAATCGACAGCTGAAAAGGCTTCCAGGGATGGATGTCAAACAGTGTGTCCCCTTGACACGGAGGTGTGGGTGGGGGCAGGACCCAGGGTGCATTAGAACTGGCTTGGGTGGACCCTTTCCCTTTGCCTGTCCAGAGGGGAGTGGGTGGAACCGCTGCTGTTGCTGGGAGCTGAGGCCGAGTCTGCTCTGCCGTGAGGGGGCGGGGCACGGAGGGGGACATCACCATACCAGCCTCACGCCGTGGCCAAGTGGGGCCCGTGGTTGCAGTCACAGTGTCCACCCATCTCGTCAGGGCCTTCCTCTTCTATGCTGCCCCTCTGCAGGACTAAGCAGGATGTCCTTCTCCAGGGACTGGTCTCTCCTGACCACACGTCCAAATTTCGTGAGACCCACTTTTGCCGTCCCTGTCTCTCCTCTCAGGAGCACCCTGGCCGTGCCCGTATGTGTTGATCCTGTCAGGCGTCTCCACCGGCACCAGGACCCCCATGCACTGGTCCCACTGTCCCAGGCTCCGGAGGCTATTGAAGAAGCCATGGCCTGGTCAGGGGCACCCTAGGCCCCCAGATAACAAAGAGGGCTTGTGGGGCAGAGTGACCCAATGCCAAGGCCGTGCGTGCTTAGTCTCTTGACTGCTGCCTCTGGGGTCACGGATTGTGGTCCAAGCCAGGTGAAACCCTGAACAAGGTCACTCTGCCCCGCTGCCCACGATGCAGCGTGTCCACCACTGTCCAGTGTCTATGCCGACTGCTTTATGGTGCCAACATGCATGCACTGGATGCACTTAGATGGCGCTGTGTGGTTTCCAGTATTTAAAAAAGACCACAGACACATAGCGGAGAAGTGGGTGAAGGGAGACGACAAATGGTGAAAGATTTGACAAAATCATAATCATTTATAAAGTATCAACAGTTCATGGGGGAGGCAGGGGACAAAGGAGGAGAGGAGATCAAGGGCTCCAGGAGAAAGCAAGTGTTTTGAGAACAATGAGGGAAACAAACGTGCTTGCCACGACGGACGTGTGTGTGGATTGTGATCAGAGTTGTTACGAACCCCCAACAAAATGATTTTAATAACAACTTCAAAAGGCCACAGAAAATCATCGTCTCTGTAGACATGTCCTGAACCCCTGTTTGAAATTACAATCCTCCCCTCTCACCCCCAGCCCCCTCGTCCTGCTCATCATTTCTCCATCCTGTGACTTGGTTATAGGTTGGCCTTCGATCCGCAAGATCGGTAGTTTGAAACCAGCAGCTGCTCGTTGGAAGAGAGACTGCAGTCTCAGAAGCCCACAGAGGGTCAGTATGAGTCACCATTGGCTCGGCGGCGTGGCTGTGAGTTTTGATGTCTTGAACGGTGTGCCCCCCCAAAAAATACATGCTGGACTCTTCACCCCCCCACTCCCCCCCTCACCCCCGCGTGTGGGCATAACTTTGTTTGGAAAGAGGGCTTTCTTGGTGCTTTAACGAGGAGAGAGTTGGCACTATCTCCCCCGAGTTATGTAAAAAAGCAGAGAGCAGTCTCAGAAATGATAGAGAGACCGGGCACAGATGTCACACAGGACCATCCGCAAGTCAAAGACCCCAAGGTCTCCATTTACAAGTGAGCAGGGGACCCACGGGCTGAGACCACAGTCTGGATGACCAGCCTTCAGAGCTGGGCAGAGACAAACCAGCTTGTCCCTCCTGGCCACCACACCCGCTGTCTGGGTTCCTTCCAGTACAGAGACAGCGCCCACCTTCCAGCAGCCACTGTCTGACACGCTGGCAGCCTGTGGCTCAGTGGTTGCATGTTGGGCTGGGAGCCACATGATCGGCAGTTCAAAACTACCCACGCCTCTGTGGGGGAAAGATAGGGCTTTTACTCCCCGAGAGAGTGACAGTCTTGGAAACCCATCAGGACAGTTCTACCGGGTCCTGGAGGATCCCTGTGGGTCGGCCCTCACACAATGGCAGTGCACTTAGGTGTCAGAAGGCCTGGTGGCAAAGCCAGTGATCCATCGGGCTGGGTTTGACCCATTGGGCTGAGAGTGACCACCTTGGAGACCCAAAGATGTTTGGGCCACACGTGCTTCTTGATTATGCTTATTCTGTCCATTACCACCACCGCCCCCCATTAACCCACCCCTGGAACTGTAAAATGTAAGCCCTGGACTCTTTTTCATCACCAACACCCCTGTCCTGCCCCCTGAGAGGCAGGCACTGGACACTGCTGTCAGCGGCTGTGAGCCTGCGGGGGGCGGGGCCCTCCTGGGCTCCCGCCTGGATGCGGAGCTGAGTGGGCGGGGTGATTGGCGGGCACATATGTCTGTGATTAATCCTGGAGAAACACTGCCCCGTTACCAAACACGTTCCGTTTTCTTGGCAGTACGCTTTGGAATACAGGGCCCACGTAGATCGGCGAGGGGCGGGGCTGGGCCCAGAGCAGTGGCTCGGGACCTCTGAGTGACCAGGCATGAGGTCAAGGCCCCTTCGGCCGCCCCAGGCCCCCGACGACGGCCTCAACCCCTTCACTGTAGATAGGTGGGGGTGCGCCTGCCCTGTCTGCCTGCCTGGCACGGGCCTGTCAGGACTCAAGGGGACAGCAAAGATCAGAAATGCACTGGTCCTGGGTCCCTGGGGGTGAGCCCCAGTCATCACCAGATGCAGTCATCACTGGATCTCCTGGGGAGGATCTGTGACATGCCCCCCCCCCCCCGGCACTGCTTAAGACTGGCCTCCTCTCCCGCTGCATGGGACTACTCTGATCAGACCAGTGTGACCTCCTACTTACCTGACAGCACCCACTGGGTCCCCCTCACAGGCACCAGGGCCAGGACTCGCACATTTCTTGTAGGAACATGATAGGTCCGAGGGAATGTGAGGACACAGTGATTGGTGCAGCCCTGCCCAGAGCTACACCCAGGGGTCCCGGCTGTGTCTGTGCAGTCATTCTGACTGGTGTCCCCCTCCTGAAAACAAAACTATGGCCATCCTTGGGGCCAGGGAGACTCTCCAGAGGCTGCTGCCAGTCTGTTTCCTGTTGTTGTGGGGGCCATCTCCAGGCTGCTGTGCCTGCTGGTGCCGAGTAAGGGTCTCCACGGCCCCTGCCGCCCCGACAATCTCACCAGGAAACAGTCGGGCCTGGCTCCCTCTCTGGCAGGTGAGAGGAGGAGAGGGGAGGGGAGGGGGAGTGGGAACTGAAGGGGGTGGGGTGATGGGACCCTGTGGGCATGGCGAGCAATGAGGTGAAAGGAAATGTGTGTGGATGGTTGGATGGGAGATGGATGATCCATCCCGTAAACCTACACCCAACTCACAGTCAGATTAAAAACGCTACAGCAAAACCAAGCTCCAGCTGCCTGTGCAGTCTGTGCAGATGGCCAGGCAGGTGCATGTGTGTGCATATATGTGTGTATGCATGTGTGTGTATATGTGTGCATGTGCATGCACGTACAGATGTGCATGTGTACATATACGTGTGTATGCATAGATGTGTGCATGTGTGTATGTATATATGTGTGTGCATGTGCGCATAGGGGTATGTGTGTGCATGTGTTATGCATGTGTGCGCGCATGTCCGTATATGTATCTGTATCTATACAAGGAGCACCCCCCCCAAATCAGAATTGCACTGGTCACAGTGGAGGTTTCTTAGTATGCATTTTCCCTGCTAGGCCAGCATCCAGCAACTCCCTCTGAGTTAGTGCACCCAGTGGCACTGCCTGGGAAGGTTCTCTCTGGTCACAGTGAATTTTTTCGTAAAAGTAATTTCACTTGAACCTCGTTTTCTGGGATGGCCAATTTAAGAGAACAGCATGTAGCTGTGACATTTTGTTTCCTGCCCAAGGGAAATGCTACAGAAACGTTTGTGGTGTTGAACACAGCTTACAAGGACAACACTAGGGAAAAACTCAAGTGTACAAGTGGTTTTCTTATTTTTAAAAAGGTGAAATGTCAACTGACTGCAGACCTCATTCTGGACATCTGTCAACTTCCCAAATGGATATAAATGTCGACTTGTAGTGCATTTGGAGTTCGTTCCACCAGATCGGACTGTTAATCTAGCTTTCTATTTAGAGTTTCTGAAAAGATTGTGTGACAACACGTGACCAAAAGACCTGATGTGAGACAGAGGGGGACTGATTTTGCTTATCATGACAGTGTACCTGCTCATGCAGCCATCTCAGTGCACCTGTCATTGGCAAAAAACAGCATGCCCCGCTTGACCTACGCACCTGACCCACCTGACCTCGCTCTGTGAGATTTCTTTTTGTTCCCATGAAAGGGACAAGGAAGAACAGTGATTTGATGACTTAGGAAAGGTGAAGAAAAAAAACCCAAAAAGGTGCTGTCAACCATCCAAACAGATGAGTTTGAAAAATGTTTCCAAAAATGGATTGGCATATTTAACAAATGTACTAAGTGTAATGGAGAGTACTTCAAAGGTGATAAGTTTGATTTGTAAAAGAAATTTAAATACATAGCTTTGGGGGAAAAGATCCATTTATTTTGGGGTACCCCCTTGTGATAGTCCGGGTCGATGTGAGGAAAAAATTCATAAACACACATATGAATATAAGGGAAAGGTGTATATACAAGAGGAATGTAACATTGAGAAAGCTTCCCAACCCAGTCCAGTCCAAGGTCATAGGTCCGACATTAGCTCATATGTCCGATAGATACCAAACTGTAAAATCTCCTTCGGACTCACGAAGCACGTGCAATGACACCGGGCCAGTGGATGCAGAGTCTTGTGTGTCCAGGGGTGGTAGAAGCATCTCAGCGCTGGCAGGAGTCTCCATGTGGCTTCTCTGGTCCTAGAAGTTTGATTCCATCAGAGTAAGTCCATGTGGCTTCTCCTCCGGCTCCTCCAGTCTCCAGGAATCAGGATCTATCAGCATGCTGTCCTCTCATCTTGTCAGTAGTTCGTTTCCAAGAAACTGAGTTATGTTTCCCTTCTCCAATTGGGAAACATCTTGAGACTTCCCAGAATTCTTACGAGAAAGCCATGCCCACACAGAGTCCTCATTGGCTAGACTCCACCCTTACAATCCCAATCATGAAGTTGACATCAAGTACCCGACCGCCACACCCCTTATATGTATATAGGCATACTTGTGCTTGTATGAGTGTATGTGCATACATATGCATGCATGTGTGTGTGTATGTGTGTGTGCATACATGTGTGTGGATGTCTGGATGCATATGAATATGATATGTTTCTGAGTGTATGTATATGCGGTATGTGTGTGCATGCTTGTTTTTGCCAAGAGCACAGACAGAGGCTTTCCAAAGGTGGGATAGAGGGTCCCTGGAGCACAGATTTGGGGGTCTGATGACTCTTGCATGGCTATCATGCAGGTGCCTCCAGGCCCAGGGATCCCCCCCCCAAGCCAGCTCCCTGTCTCCTGGCAGCTCCATGCTCCTGACTGGAGAGCTGGGGTGGTAACTGGCCTATTTGGGACCTCTGCCCTGGCTGACCTGCCCCCTGGTGACCAGCCATTCCCTTGCAGGGGGGTCTGTGCCTTCTCAATGTCAACCTTCTTTCTTTGCTATGTGCGGGGACCCACCTTCTAATCCTCCATCGGCCTTTTCTGGGCACTGCTCCCGGGAGGCCCCCACCCCTGCCCCGCCCTTCCCAGCATCCTTATGGCTGCATTGATTTGCATGCCATTTTATGTGTTGTCTCCATAGCAACCACCACCAGTGGCTTCAGGAGAAAAGCCAGGGCTCTGGGGGCAGGTGAGGGGACCTGGAAGGGGTCTGCTTTACAGTTTTACAAAGAGTGTGATTCTGACCCACCCCCATGCCTGAAGCCCCTCCTCCAAGGCCCTGCCCCCAAGAGCTTCACCTCACCTTTTGATGCTTTCTGGATGCACCTGGCTGGGGCACAGAGGGAGGAACAGAGGGGCACCCAGCGGCCCAAGAGGGCACTCAGCCCTGGGAGAGGGGGCGACCGGAGCCCTCGACATCCTGCCCAAACATTCCCATCCCAGCTTGCCCTCCTAGCTACTGCTCATCTCCTCTGTCCACTACCCTTCTCCTCCTTGCCACGTCCTGCCCACCCACCCCCCTCCAGCCGCCACGGGGCTCAAGCAAAACCCAGAAGGAGCATTGCTCCTTGTCTCGGGGCCTGGCCTTGAAGTTCAAGGAGCCCTCCTCGTTCCGGACCTGTGCTCCACAGGGAGGGAGCCTGGTGGCGCAGTGGTGAAGCACTCCACTGGGAATAGAAGGGGCGTGGCAGGGCCGGAAGGAGTAACAAGGACGGGGATGAAGAGACCTGCACCTGGTGGGGCTGGCGGCCGCGCCGTGGGGCAGCAGTGACCTTGGGCTGCCCTCACCCCTGACCAGCTCCTCCCGCAGCCTCTGTTGCTCCGGCCTCAGTCGGAAGTGCCCAGCCCAGTTCCACCAGCTGGCTACCGGGCCCTGGGCGGACAGGGCAGACAGGCTCCGGTGAGTGACAGGTACAGGCCGCGGGTGGAATAAACTGACCCCTGTCTCCCGCCCTCCCTGCCTGGCACGTGGGCACCGTGTTGGGCACTTGGCACCCTGAGGCCTCTGTGTGTGCCAGGTCTCACCACTACTCCCCCACCCCCTTCTTCATTAGCTCAGCAGCAACAGCTCGGGTCCCTCTGCCAAGAGAGGGAGACAGAATCCGGGCCTGCGCCAGCCATAGCCGCCTGGGGACACAGGGCTAGTCTATGAGCACCTGGCACCACCCATCCTGCCCTAGGGCACCTCCCTCCTTCACCTCGAGACCCTCGCTTCCAGGCCCAGCTCTGGGATTTGGATACTAGGCTGGGGGTGGACTCACTTCTGGCTGGGGTGGACTGTTTCCCCGAGCGGGTGCATAGACCGTGGCCGTGTCTCCATCCTGGGAGGGACCTGTGGAGACAGGGAGAGGGTGAAGGAGGCTCCTGGCCAGCCCGAACCCTCTCTATTCTGGTCCCTTCTCCTTAAGCTTGATGGAAACGGAGTTAGGAGATGGTAGCTCCTAGGTCCAGGAACAAGCCGGACACCTTCTCTGGATGCTTCGGGGGGAAGGGGAAGGGTGTCCAGAGGACCATAGTCCTCCCCCTGCTCCACCATGCTGGGCCTCTCAAAGAGGCCAGGCTGCAATGAGGGCCTAATCCCGAGACACACAGGGTCCAGCTTGGGCAGTCCAGAGACCCACATCCAGGCTCAGCATCTGAATGAAGGAGAATCTTCCAGGAAGGTAGAACCAGGTGGTCCACAGACCATGCTCCTGGAACAGCCCTAGCATTCCCAAGGAGACCACCAGGCTGCAGGGGAAGATACAACAAAACCCAGGGTACAGACAGGCAGACCGAGGTCCAGGACAGAGGCAGCACCCGTCCCAGGCGCAGGCAAGACTGCTGCGTTCTGCCTGCACCTCACCGGCTGAAGAGCGAGCCCTAAGGCGCAGGGTCTTCCCCAGGCCCTCCCCTCCCCTAAGTGTCTTAGCAGGAGGTGCCTGCAGCCTCTGAGGCTCCTTCACCACCAGTGCCCTCTGCCAGCTCTAATTTCGGGCTTCCTGCCCCAGCCCCACCATGATGGCGACAACCACCTGACTGCCCTTGCCTGCCCTTGCCAAGCCAGGTAGGAAAGTCCAGAACTCTGGCTCTGTCCAGTCCTGTCCTCACAGGGGTCCCTGCGTGAGCACAGCAGCCATTGTGAGGCAGGGAGAGGACCCAGCAGCCTTCTGTCCTGTTGTCACCACGACCTGGACTCAACCTGATGGCTGGGAACAACCGCTGAGTGGGTAGCCGGGATTCCGTGGGCGTGGATAAAAGGGGGGGGTATCCCCGTAACATTGTGCGCCTGACTTTCACATCGAAACGGTAACATGGTGGGCTGGGCTTACAAAGAAAACCTACGACTGAATTTGACTTCCTGGGCTGCTTTCCCCGCTGTGTCTACTAGGAAACTCAAGCTGACCCAGGCGCCGACATCATTGACTAGATGACCATGGTGCTTCCCATCAACCCAGAAGGATAGGTTCAGGCACACATACCCCAGTGCCCTTTGAGCACCTGTGAGCCCAACATCCCTAAGTGAACTTCACTCTCTCTTCCAAAATGGAGAAGCCCTGGCGGCAGGCACAGGGGTTACTCACTGAACTGCGACCTGAGCCGGGCTGACAGTTCGAAGCCAGCTGCAGCTCCTTGGGGAAAAGGTTGAACTTTCTACCCCTGTGAAGTGACCGACTCAGAAATCCACCAGGGTCACAGAGGCATCGGCCTTGACTCCATGCCAGGGAGTCTGGGCTGGTTTTTTGGTGGTTATGCTTTGGGCAGCTGACTATAAGTTGCGCAGTTCAAAACCACCATCCACTCCTGGGAAGAGTGACGAGGCTTTTTACTCCTTTCAAGAATGATCGTCTTGAAAAACCCACACAGGCAGTTCTATCCTGCCCTAAAGGGTCTGTGGTAGTTACATCATCTGGTGTCAATTTGGGACTTGAGAGGATTCAGAGTGAAGGAGCGGAGTCTAGTCTGTCAATCGGGTCATCACCAATAAGGCCTCTGTGTGGGCATGGCCTTCTCCTGAGGATTCTGGGAAATCTGGCATGTTCTTCCTTGGAGGTGGGAGATACTGTGTCTCTCTGCTCACTCCCTGAGAGATGCTCGCCTGACATGACACACGGCGCTCTGCCCTGGGAGCTGGAGAAGCCACAGGGACCTACCCTGATGCAACCAGACCTCTGAAGCCAGAGATGCCACCTAGAGACCCCTGCCAGCACTGACATGTTTACACCACCACTGGATCCACAAGACTTCCAACCCACTGGTCTGTGATCTTCCTGCATTTGGTATCATTGCATGTATTTCTTTCTCCTTTTTTTCATTGCATGTATGTCACGAGTATGAAGAGGACTTTATAGATTGGTATTGGACACATGGACAAATATTGGACTGATGGACTTGATAAGGACCGAGCTGGGATGTTTTCTCGTTTCAATTGCTCTTGTACATAAAGCTCTTTCTTATAGACCTATAAGTGTCTATGAATTTGTTTCTCTAGTCAACCTGGACTAACACAGGGTATCTACATGTTGGGATTGGCATGATGGCAGTGAATGGGGTTTTGTGGCTTGTTTGTTCCAGAGTTACAAGCTCAGAACATCATGGAGGCTGGTGCCACAGTAGAGTAAGCACATGGTGGGTCGTTCAACCCCACCAGTAGCTCCAAGGGAGAAAGAAGAGGTGTATCTACTCCCTCACAGACTCGTAGCCTTGGAAACCTTCTAGTTCTCCTTTGTCCTGCCTGGCCTCTGAGAGCTGGGATGCACTGTGTGGTACTGGGAATCTGGGGGGAGAGTGGGAAGAGGACAGAAGTACAGCCAGCATGCTTGTTAACAGTGAGACAGTACTGTGACTCTGTTATCAGGCGGGACCAGTCTCTGGGGGAGGACAGCATGGCAAGATAGAGGGCCAAGGACAAAGAGGAAGGTGGTCAAGGAGATGGATGGACTGGGCAGTGCTGCCATCGCCTCCCAAGCACAGTGGCGGGCATGGCACAGGACGGGGCAGGGTGGCTTTCTCTTGTGCTTGGGCTCAAGATGGGCCAGAACCTGTCTGCCAGAACCAAACCACAGCAACACCACCACCACCAACAGTCCCCTCCCCAACACCCTACGTGGGACACTGGTGAGAAGTCCAGGCCTGTCCCAAAGGAAGCTCCCCCTCTCGGTCTCTGTCCACTGCTGGTCAGCGATGGCCCCTCTCAGGCTTGTTGGGAAGACAGAGAAGTGGAGCTGAGGTGTATGGCAGGGTCACTGAGCACTCTGCCCCAGCACCCTGCCCACATCCAGCAATCGTCAGACGGCCTTGCCCAGCGGGGACTGTGTTTGCACAGTGTCGTCTGCTGCTGACCCTCTTTGGAAGCTGACCACTCCCCTCTGCCCCCTCCCCAGCCAGGAGGCCATAAAAAAAGCTAACAGTCCCCCCAGACCTCTCTTCCCTTGTCTGCACCAGGTGGTTAGGACATGGTCTGGGGATCTGAGAGCCGTCATCGGGCCCACCTGGATTTCACCTGCTGCTGCTGCTGTCGGGGGCCCAGCAGCCGGACTCTGCTCAGCTCCACCCCGTGTGGTGGAGGGGCCTCGGTCAGGGGTCTCAGATCCCATGGACAAGACAACACGCATATGCACACACACACACACACACACAAAACACCGACATCCCACACCAGCGGCTGGAATGTACTCATACAAGAAGATGCATTTGGCTGAGCCCCAGTGGCGTAGTGGTTGTGCGCAGGACTGCGGCCCACTGGGGTGGAGGTTCAATTCCAGCAGCGGCTCCACAGGAGCCAAGTCTGGGCCTCCTACTCCCACCACCAGAGGGCAGTGATGCCTAAAAAAAAACAAATAAATTGATCAGTTAAAAAAAAAAAAAAGAAAGATGCAGGCTAAGCCCCGGTGGTGTGTAGTGGTTGTGCGCGGGACTGCGGCCCACTGGGACGGAGGTTCAATTCCAGCAGGGGGGCTGGGCCTCCTACTCCCACCGCCAGAGAGCAGTGATGCCCCCCCCCCCAAAAAAAAGATGCATTCACAGGATGTATATGTATGCACGTACATATATTTGAGTGTGTGTCTATATCCATCTACCTATATCTATCTATCTATATCCTATGGTTCCCAGGGCTTCCTCAGGAATGAGGAACTCCAGTTCTAGGGAGAGAGCCGTCTTCCTGGAAAATCACAGTGGGGTGGCTGCCTCCTCATCACCCCTGAGACTGAACCCCGAGCCCTGCGCCCGTGAATCGACGCTGACTCTCAGTGACCCCACAGCGGGGGTAGAACCGCTCCTGTGAGTTTCCGTTTACAGCAGTTGACAGCCTCGTCGGTCTCCTGAGGAGCAGCTGGTGGGTTTGAACTGCCGACCTCGGGGCGAGCAGCTTTGGTGTAAGCGCTGGGCCACCAGGGCTCCCTCTCAAACCATAAGGGAAGATTTTCCAGGGGATGATTGGCGGCCAGTGGACCCTGACTCCTGGCAGACCTCCCAAAGGACAGAGAAGAGACCCCACCCCACGGAGGTCCGCAAAGCTGAGCCCCTCCCGCTGCCTGGTTGTTCTCCCACAGGCTGGTGAGGTTCCAGGTGCCGGTTTTCCCATTAGCATCTGATCACCTACCTGCTGCCCCATCTGGGTCTGCCCAGGACTCCTCCCTCTCCAGGTGCCAGCCCGCTGGCCCCACTGCAGGTGAAGCACCTTGGCAGTGTGATTTGACAGAGACAGCTTCCCCCGTCCAGCGGGAACACGGTCCTTCTTACGAGCTGTGGGAAATTGGGCCCCCAGAGAGGTATGATTAGTGGAACTCTTCAAGGGCCCCTTCCCATCCTACCCCAGGCCCAGTGGGTTCTGAGACGCCTTGCAAATTGTGCAAGACCAAAGGGGGCTTTGCGGAGTGTGGCAAATGCATTTCATTGCATCCTGATCCCTTTAAGGCCGTAACAGGCTGCTGCTTAGAGGCAGGAGGCCTCCCTGCACCTGTAAAACGCTGCCTGCTCCTCCCTCCACTCCCCCTCCTGCCCCCTCCCTCTGTTCCCTCTTCTTCCCCCCAGGCCGGGTCTGCCTGGTTCCCTTGGATCTGCTGCCTGAAAACACCCTTGGCTTCTGCCCCAGGCTCCTGCCCCTCCCTGGCCCTGCTCACTCCGCACGCACCCCCAGGAAGAGGGCCTGGTCAGCAGGGGTGAAGGAAGTGCTGTATCGAGCAGATGGGCATCTAGGTCCACTCTTCTCGGCATCGTTGGGACAGCGACGATCCTGGCTCCTGCAGACCCATGTCAGACACGATCAGAGTGGTGCTGTGTGCACGCCGGGAGGGGCCGGGGCACTCCACAGAGCAGTCCCCCACCCCCTCGCCGAGGAAGACCTGGAGAGGGAGAAACAGCGCTGGGGCTGCCTCATCCCACTGTACATCTTCCACAAGGCTGGCTCAGCATCCTGGAGCCCAGCTGAGCTCAGAGAGAGGACAGAGATGATGGAGTTGGGGGGAGACCAGGTGTGAGTTTCCAGTTGACACCTCCCATCAGAGTCGGGCAGGCAGTGCTCAGGGCTCCCGGTAGCCACCAGTGACCACAGAGCGACTGGTGGAGTGAAGCTCTCGCCGATGAAGACGGAAAACCACAGTCTAGAGTGCGGCTTCAAGTCACTGTAGAGATATGAAACTTCCTCACGACGGCATCAGTGTGCAGCAGCATGACGCGGAGAGAAGACGCTGACGTCGTCAAGGATTCCGTCCTGCTTGGCTCCATCGCGTCCGTGGAAGCAGCCGCCGCCAAGACAGCAGATGACAGGTCACGTGGGGGGATCTTCTGCGTGAGAACACTCTACAACACCTGAAGACTTGGATGCTGAAGGTGTGTACACCTGGCCCAAGCCAGGATGCTTCCCATCGTCCCACATGCACGTGATAGACGAACAATGACTAAAGAAGGCCGGACAGACATTGATGCCTTCAGAAGATGGTGCTGGAGGAAACTTTGGACATGACTGTGGACTTGCGGGAGAACAAACCCGTCCGTCTTAGAGGAAGCACAGCCAGGACACTCCTTAGAGCGACAAGGGGGAGATTTTGTCTCATGTACTTTGGACATGTGATCTAGAAGGGTAGTCCCTGGAGAAGAACCCAGAGCTGGTAAGACAGAGGGTCGGGGAACAAGAGGCAGATATGAGGATGGTGCAGGAAGGACAGTGTCCCATTCTGCCGCTGCGGGCAGCCGGCCTCCGAGGGGCCTGGGCAGCACCTGAAGACACAGACCACAGAGTCCAGTGACAGCCGAGAGCAGGCCGCTGCTCTGAATGGAACAAAGTCCAGGATGCCACAACCGCCGGCAGCTCCCCCCGAGCAAACAGGACACACGCATCCTCTCGCTGCTCAACTGCGCCATCCCCAAAGTGGTGCTGGGACCGGAAGGGGGTGATCTGCTTGAAGCCCACGGTCCTGTGCCAAGTTACAGGCTCCAGCGGTTCTGTGGAGGTAAGCGCTGGTGAGGAGACTCCCTCCCCCGGGACGGACAGAGCAGGAGAGAAGACAACAGGGCAGACTGCCCATAGCAAATGGGCAGGCAGGCCAGATGGAAGGCCATTGACTCAAGTCCCAAGACCCAGAGATCCGTGAGGCAGAGGCAGGATTCTCAGGCCAGCTGTCTCAGAACGTTGTACTGTCACTACCTACCTGCAAGTCGGTTCCCACCCCCTGGGGCCACGCCCACCGGGAGCAAACACTGCCCTGGCCCCCAGAGACAGCCTCACGATTGTTCCTATGTCTGAGCCCGGTGTGGCCAGCCACTGTCAGAGCAGCACCTGGGGGGGCCTCCTTCTCTGTTCACTGCCCCCCTGCTGTACTGAGCACGCTGTCCCTTCCCGAGGACTGGTCTCTCCTGACAACGTGTCCGAAGCACGTCAGGCAGTCTCTCCCTCCTGGCCTCTGAGCAGCACTCTGGCCATGTGCCGTGAGCAGTGCACAGAGCTCGCAGCATTCATGGCCACGCCACCTTCTAGCGCATCGATCTTCCTCCTCCCTCTTCCTTGTTCAGCGTCTAACTTGCCGGTGTCTGTGAGACCACTGAAAACGCTGTGGCGTGGGCCAGGCCCTTCTTGGGCCTCGACGTACCCTGGTTGCCGTTCGGCACTCTGGAGAGGTCTTGTGCGGCAGACTTACCCAAGAAGGGGCATCTTCCGGACTCTCACCTGCTGTTTCCAGGAGTTTTAACTGTGGATCCGAACAGGGCAAAAGCCTTGACAACTCCGACCTTTTCTCCATTTATCAGGATGTGACCTTTGGGGCCAGGCGTGAGGACTTTTGTCTCCTTTACCCTGAGCTGTCCTCCACAGCGAAGGCTGCCTTCCTCGATCTTCACCAGCAAGTGCTCGATTCCTCTTCTTCACTCCTCTCAGCAAGCCAGGTTGTGTCACCCCGCATATCGCAGGTTGTTCATAAGCCTTCCTCCACCCTGATGCCGCCGCCTTCTTCCTGTCGTCCAGTCTTTTCACGGAAGCGGCTTAAACAAGAGTGGGCCACGTCCCCGAGGAGAAGTCCCATCTGTTGTGGCCCGCCCTGATTTCCTGACAACTGCGTAGCCGCTTACAGCAAATCCCAGCATGAGATAACTGGCTGCTTAGGGTGAAGTCACACCAGGGCCCAGGACCTGGCTCTGCATGCCCAAACACAGAGAGTCCGCACCCAGGGCAGTCGCCACAGAAACTACCTATCAACAGCCACCCCAGAGCCTTCGGAGGTGGCTGAGATCCTAGACAGATGCACAAACAGCCACCAGGCAGTGCACTGTCCCCGCTTCCTAGGCACTGTACCACTCTGTGCCCTGATCGAAAAACTTACACGAAGCAAGTAGCCAAGCACCAGGGGCCCCCAGAGTCCCAGGCGGAGGGAGCCTCTGGGGTTAAGCAGAGAGATTCAGAGCAAGGATAGCGCCAGCAGTGAGCCCAGATCCCAAACGTCTCTGGAAACCGGACCCCGGGATGCCGGGGCTCTCCCTGTAGCCAAAACTTTCAGCAAGACACCATGTGGCAGTTACATACTCTGTCAACTTGAGAAGGGGTGGAGTCTAGCCTGTCGATCAGGCCACAGCCAATGAGGCCTCGGTGTGGGCGTGGCCTTCTCCCGAGGGTTCTGGGAATGCCTGTCTTCCTCCTGAGGCAGGACACACGCTCTCCCTGTGAGACTTTCCTGCTGACAAGCCACATGGAGTTATGCTGGTGGAACCAGAGCCCAGAGCTGGAGGAGCCACATGGAGACTTATGCCAGCCCCTGAGATGCTTCCACCCCCACTGGATCCACAAGACTTTCCACCCACCGGCCTGTGATCTTCTTGCATTTGGTGCCATTGCACGTGTTGTGTGAGTCTGAAGAGGAATTTATAGACTGGAATTAGACATTTGGGCTAATATCAGACTGACAGACTTAATCTGTACAGGGCTGAAAGGTTTTCTTAATATACAATTATTCTTTGATATACAGTTCTCTTTTATACACACGAGTGTCTCTCGATTTGTTTCTCTCGTCAACCCAGACTAGCACACACCAGGTGGGGCTCACCTGTGCACATCTGCAGCGCCTGCTGGGCAGGTGGGGCTCTCACAGATACTTAGCCCCAAGCATAACCACTGTGCCACCAGTACTCCACACACATCTGTACATATATATGTATATAAGCATTAGATATTTACATGGTATGTGTACACATTATATATGTATCATATCATATGTACTCATGTATAAGCTGAGTTTTTCCAGCACATTTTTTTTAATGGCATCACTGCCCTCAGGTGGTGGGAGTAGGAGGCCCAGCCTTTGCTCCTGGGAGCCGGAATTGAACCTCTATCCCAGTGGGCCGCAGTCCCACGCACAACCACTACGCCACCGGGGCTCAGCCCTCCCAGCACATTTTTTATGCAGTTTTTGTGGTAAAATTAGGTGCCTCAACTAATATTCAGGTTGGCTTATATTCTTGTATATACAGTGTGTGTGTGTGTGTGTGTGTGTGTGTGTGTGTGTGTGTGTGTAAAACAGCCACTATTTTCCCACATGCAATGCAGGCCATTCATGCTTGTCATGTCCAATCACCGCCGTCACCTATTTCTGGATTTTTCCAGAAGCTCAGTGTGTCTTGATGGCCAGCCTCCCTTGTCCCTCTCCCGCCCATTCAAATGTTTTAAAAGCAAAACAGACATCACACAATGTGCATGCTATTTGAATGCATCATCTCTGTATTCATTTATGGCAAGATGTCTTAGGGCAATATGTAGTAGTTAAAAAAGCGTAATCTAAAAAAAGTTAAGTTATAGGGCTGAGCCCCGGTGGCGTAGTGGTTGTGCGCGGGACTGCGGCCCACTGGGATGGAGGTTCAATTCCGGCTCCCAGGAGCAAAGGCTGGGCCTCCTACTCCCACCACCTGAAGGCAGTGATGCCTAAAATTTAAAAAAAAAAAAAAAAGTTAAGTTATATAAAAAGTCATCGGATCGGAAGCCCCTGGGCCCCGAGGGCTGTGGGACCCTGCAGCTCCCAGCTCAGGGTCCGGTACAACACAAGTATAACAGGCGACTGGCCGAGTGAAGGGCGAGTGAAGGGCTCATCCTCTGTTAGAGGGACCTGGGAGATCGGCTAAGCGCTTGGTCTTCAGACTCGGATAGTGGGTGTGAGGTCAGGTAGGGGCAGAGCTGGGTGTGCTGTCGGGGTCATGGGTGACGTCACCAATCACCCCCAGGGCAGTCAGAGAAGTTTCATTTTCATCTATCATATGCACCGGAGCACTCAGTAAGACTCGATTTGATGAAAGAGTTCCTCTGGAAACCAGTAAGAAGACCATGGACAGCCCACGGCTTACTTCTCCCTGTGGGTCAAGTTGGCCCTGTTGCCTGTTTCATAGATAAAGCTGTCTTGGGACAGCGTCAGATGCACTTTTGACAGGCTTCCCAGCTGCGTGGGCCACGCCAGGGCAGAGGTAAGACTTCGCCACAGACCTGAAGGCTCTCAAGAGCAGGGCCAGCTGCTCGCGGGTTCTTTACAGAACGGATTTCCTGGGCCCTCCTCCCGCCTCCTCTTTCCATGGTGACGAGCAGACTGCAACCCAGAACCTTACTTAGGGTGTCATCTTAAGACAGTGCTTCCACTGGGATGGGGGTGCCAGAGAATTCCTCTGCCTGGGGATTTTCTTTTCTTTTTTTTAAAAAAAATTTCTAACAGTTTCATTGACATCTAATTCACAGATCATAGCACTCAGTGGTTTTCACCTATTAGGTACCATGTGATCATCGGCAGGTCAGTTTTGGAGCATTTTTGTCTTTCTTGTACACATTATCACTCACTCTCTGTTTCCCAGCCCTCCCGGCCGTAACCTCAACCTCACCTCACCGCCATCAAGTGACCATAAGACTGCCCCTTCTGGTGCCCAGACTGTCACTCTTCGCAGGGACAGAAAGCTTCATCTCTCTCCGGCGGAGCAGCTGGTGGTTCTGAACTCCTCCCCTTACCGTCAGCATCCAACCCATCACCCCCTGTGCCACCGGGCACCTTCCCCAGAGACGCTACAGCAGGGAGCATGCCGGGGAGGCAGCGCAGGGCTCTCTGTTCCTGCCTCTTCCCCTACGCGGACTCCCTGCCCGGTCAGCACAGTGGGCAGGGCTGCCGTCTTGGACACATAGAGACAGAGGTAGGACAAGGCCGAGCCAGGATCCTTGTGACCCACCAACTCGCCATTCCCTCTCCCATGCCCTCCTCCTGGGTTACCTGGGAATCACCCGCGCAGCTCCCTGGGCTGGGCAATGGACTGGGCGGGGCCCTGCAGGAAGCACAGACAGCCGGGCTTGGGCACCATGTATAATGAGCAGAGCTGGGGTTTGCCAGTGACGGAGAGGCCTTCAGAGAAGGGACGCTGTGGTAACGAGTGCCAGCAGGTGTCCCGCCATCCTGATGGGCAGCCTAAGGGGAGGGGACATGCCATTTATGCCAACGTGGCCAAAAAACCATGTGCCAAGGGAACCCGCCGCAAGGACAGCAGACAGACAGAGGGTGTGAATTTTCAGCTCTCACTGGAGCCTGTGCACGAGTACCCTGCAGAGCCTCAGGAGGCTGTGATGGGCCGCTGGTTCCCCCACAGGGGCGTGAGGGGCAGCAGGATGGGAAAGTAGAGTTGATGCTTACTCTCTGCTCCGATGGCCACTGTAGGCGCAGACTAGAACCTTCTTGGCACCTTTCCTGTCCAGCAGGCCACTGAGGGTATCCTAGGGAGGACACTGTATACAAGGAAGACCATGGGCTGCAGGTCCCAGAGACTAACGTGACCCTGGACTGGTTACTAACCTCCTCTGCATGTGAAGTGTCCCCCTCCCTGGCAAACAGTCACTGCACAGCAGTGTGAGGAGGACAGAGGGTGGCCTTGGGCCACCTTGGTTGGACCTGCTGTCCTCAAGTAGATTCTGACCCAGGGTGACTAGATCTGCCCACCGAGGGTTTCCTAGGACGTAACCTGTACAGGGGCTGTGGCACGTCTCTCCCATAGAGAGGCTAGTGGGTTCAAGGTGCCAGCCTTTTGGTTGAAAAGCCAAGTGCTTTAGCCACTGCAGCACCAGGGACCCCTCAGCTCACTTTGAAAGGGGATTATCTCTTCATGGCCAGAACTATCAGGACAATGTCCTGAGAGCCCTCTCCAAAGGGACCTCCTCTCACGGCCCGTCCTGCGCTGACATCTTCCATTCCGTGCCCGCTTTGCCAACTCACGTTGTTACCCGCAGGGAGAAAGGTCCCTTGATGTCTGCGTCATGCCCTGCCTTCTGCTTACTTCGGTCCAGAGTCTGGGCTCAGCTCGAGGGGGGTGCTATCCCTCCCTCATGGGAGTTTGTCCTCCAGCTCTTTCTGCCCCTCGGCTGTACCACCTACAAAACCCATGGGGTCTACCACCTGCGCTGTGAAGGCTCCTCCACCGCCCGCCATCGCAGAGGCTGACTAGATTCCTTCACCTTGACCGCCCCCCACCAGCAAAATGTTTCAAGCAATGGGAACAAGAATAGCATCTGAGCGGGCAGGGCCCCAGCACCCAGCACAGCTCTGGTACATGATCAATGCCTGGCAAATGCCTGTGTGCATGGAGGGGGGCCGGGGGGGCTACGCGGATGTGTGGATGGTGATAGGTGTATGCATAGATGGAGGAGTGGATGGATGGATAATGGATAAATAAGTGGGTGGGTGGAGTGGAAGAATGAATGGGTGCACAGATTGGATAGAGGAAGGAAGGAACGGAGGAAAACAGAAAAAGAGGGTTGAGGGAAGGACACTGATAACCATGCTATCAGTCTAGGTGGGTGGGTGGATGGTGGATGGATGGATGGATGGTTGGATGGTTAGATGAGTGAGTCGGTGGGTGGATAGATGGATGGATGATTCAATGGATGGATGGATGAGTGGATGGATGGATGAGTGGATGAGTGAGTCGGTGGATGGATAGATGGATGATGAGTCAATGGATGGATGGATGAGGGGTGGGTGGGTGAGTAGATGGATGAATGGGTGGATGGATCGATGGATGAGTGAGTGGGTGGATGGATGGATGAGTGGGTGGGTGGGTGGATGGATGGATGAGTGGGTGGGTTAATAGATAGGTGGGTGGAGGTCTGAGTGGTTCGGTAGCTGCACCCTCTAGGGAAGGCCAGGTCCTCTCTTTGGCAGCCCCATGTGAGCAATTGGGAGGAGGCGTCTCTGGCCCAGGAAGCCCTGTGAACACTTGGTGGAGGGGGGCGGGCAGGGAGGGAGCTCTCCCCTGCATCTCTCTCCCTGCATAAGACTTTCCACTTCAGCTCAGGGGACCGTGGAAATTGACTTGACAACAGCCCAGAGGGAGCCCTTTGGAACCAGAGACGTGCCTCCTCCTGTCACCAGAGACTGTGCCTGGCAACCTCTGAGGATCAAAGGCAGCGCGGGCAGGCAGAATCATTACTGGGGAGGCATCGGTCCCTGGGAGGGGCTTGGTGTCTGGGGAAACTGGGAGTTTGAGCACCCCCCATCATCTCGTGCCTCCCTGAAGCTTGAGGGCAGAGGTGGATGGGGTGGGGTGGGGGAGTACACACCCCTCAGAGGGGGGCAGGAAGAGCCAACCCACAGCAGTTTTGTTTGACCTGTACCACGCATCTCCACTTCTCGATATGAACGTTGTCCTTGAAAAGCCACGAGCTTCCACATACAAATCCACGTGTCCAGCACCCCCAGAAACCCCGAAGTTCTGAACAATGCTAGGCATCTGCTCTCATGTCGTGGCACCCTGGGCCCTGAAGGTGGGTGGTGGATCTAGGAACCCCACACACCCACATACACATTCCCCAGGGTCCATGTGGCCTTTGTTGGCAGGACTTTCCCCAGAGTTGCCCTGCTTGGACAGAGCGGACACGATGATCGCTCTCCCCCTCTGGTTTGCTGCTGGATCTGCATTTGTCCTGGGTGGAGATGTTCATTCCAAACTCTTGAACTCGCCCATCCAGGCTGTCAGTAGGGGCAACTGCACCCCTGGCCGGTGGTATCCACGTCCAAACCCAGCCGAGGGCCAGTCTTGGGGCCAAGTCACGGAAAGGAAACCTGTTTGACCTCCCCGGGCCACTGCGGGCAGTTCCCTGGGTGGATGGGGCCCCCTCTTCCTCCCCCATCACTCAGGCTGCCTTTCCTGTAGCCTGGCACAAACCAGCTCCAGGCCCTCTGCTCCCAGAAGACAGAGCACACAGGGCCTCCTGTCTGTTTGCACTTGGGTAAGAGCAAGTCCTGTGAAGGGGCCTCCACCTTCCGGGGGTGGGGGGCGGCTGAGAGAAGCTGGGGAGAGTCCCGCCAGGCCACGCTTTGCCGGTGACCAGAGTCCATCCGCGTTCACTGTGTGCAGAGACCTCGCTGTGGGTTTCTGTGCAGGAACCTTCTTCTGTCATGTTGACAAGTATTTGTTTTTAAAATGAGTTCTGGTGCTGGCTGGGAGTTGAATAATCTCAAGCCAATTTCAAGCAGCTCGGACCTTGTGGACCATTAGGCATGAATATTGAAAGGGAAGGGCAGCGCCTAGCTCTGAGAAGAAAAGGGGCACCCCCAACCAGCCCGTCTCTAAGCAACCAGGAAGCCCCCCCCCCCCCCATTGGGAAAGCCCTCTCCAAGCCCCACTCCCTCTGCATGCTCCTAAACACTCAAATCCTAGCTCTCCAGGGAGCAGCCCCGCCCTGGGTGTAAATAAATATCCCATAAGGCAGAGTGCCTGCTGCGGGGAGGGAGGGGGGTGCCCAGGTCGGTGCTGCCCGCAGCCTTCACTGTTTCTGTTCTCTGCCCGGCACCAGCCAGGAGCTGGAAAAAGTGAATCTTCTGAGTGCTTGGGCTGCTGACTGCAAGGTGAGCGGTTCAGAACCACCAGCCGCTCTGCAGCAGACAGACGGGGCTTTCCGTTCTGTTTGGGAGGCCGCCCCACCTCCCAAAGGACTTCTGCCAATCCAGAGAGAGAGGCTGCCCCCAGCCTGCAACAGCCTCCCAGAGAACCCCCCCCCCCCACTCCCGTACCGGTGTAGGGTCTCTCCCAGAGATCTGCCTCCAATTGATGGGGACTCATATCCACACTCACTGGATCCCTGGTCGGCTTGATTTGGAGCCCTCTAAACGGGGCTCTTTGTGGCCCACCTGGAGGGGGGGCAGCTCCAGTGGGGGGGACTTCACCCCAGAAAAGAGAGAATGCCCTACTCTGCATTGGCCTGGCCTACTGCGGTCTCTCCCCCTCTCCCTCCCCCCTTGCTGAGAAGGGCTGTGCTGCAGGGACAGTTGAATGGAGCCAGTTCCTGCTGGGGCAGAAACTGCAGCTCCTATGGCCAAAGTGTCTGGGACTCCCCGCCCCCACCGGACTCCATTGAGTAAGGCGACCAGACATCCCGCTTTTTAACAATTTAACAATGTCCCGCGGCGTTTTAAAATTAAAATAAATACATTACAATACTATTTTTGTGTTCTATGAAAATTTTTGTTGCTCCATATAGGCCAAATTTTTCATCAAGAACCCCCACCCCCCTTCAATGGTGTCCTGCTTAAAATCTGGCCACTTTACCATTGAGGC
>PVJH01031417.1:0-23798 GCA_004026705.1 Nesogale talazaci
CTATGCTCAGTTCTCCTATTTATCATTTCTTCCTTTGATTTTAGTGACTCTACTTTCAACAGCAGGTTCCCAAGTCTCTCCTGACATCCACTTTTGTCGCTCTTTTTAATAACTTTTTAAATCACTCTCACTTTTTTAATTTATGATGTTCTTGACGTCACCGTTTATATCTATAATTAAAGTTCTATGTAAAAAAAAAATCCCTTTGAGATTTCTTTAGATTTTCTCTAAATCTAGGAGGGATGTGCTCAAGGCTACATTTTCATTCTTGTAGACTTTTAAATAGCTTCTTCTACTTTAACATTAATCTTCATATGAACAATTAATGGCCAATTCTACAATATGCTCCTGGCTTTATATTGACTGATAATATTGAGCTTCGCCATAATACTGATGCAACACTTAGATTAGTATGCTGTTTTATGTTCAGTCAATTGTTTTTGAATTGCTATATTTTTCGGAATTTATACAATTGCTGTTATTCTACAAAATATTAATGCTGGTGGTTGTGCATTATTGTTTTATCAACTATTAGGTTTGATTATATAATATTCTACTCTGCATTTTAACAAATAAACTATGAATTATTGTCTTCTTTTTCCTGACATATTAATCAAGGTTATGCAAAATTAATGGGATTAAGTTTTGTGCCTCTCATTTATTTTCTATTAAGAGAAAAAAAAATCATGATGCAAAAAGTAATTTTATTAAATGGGTTATTGGAACACTCAAATATCACTGGAGTGGAGATTTTGGACTGGGGACTATAATTTGATTATAATTTAATACTTTCCTTAGTTTTTTTAAGGCATTTAATGCTTTAGTCACCAATCTTGACCTCCAAAATATATCTCTTTTTCCCACTTACTATCCTCCTAGCCTCAGGATATAATTGTACCAGCTAGTTCATTCTAATTTGTAACTTGTCACCACACCAGTCAGTCTCTTATGACCCTTGATGTCTACTTGGCTGTCTTTATTTGAAATGAAAGTTTCAGAATTAATGATAAAATGATGATGGCTAGCTTGATACTTTTCTTTCTGAAGCGATCAGGGAAGATGAGTGTAACAGCAAAGTGTGGTGAAGAAAAGAGATGATAATAACTGAGATGTCAACTAACTTCACCCAGAAGAAATGCACCAGCCTTCATAATCCAAAGATCACAATATCAAAATCCAAATATGACCCAGGGAAATGTATGAAGGCTTAATAGTGAACTCCTATTTTGTGTTCTATAGAGGACAGTGGGGCCCTAAAAAATCTATCTGTAGAGTACCTAATTGGATTAGGCCTCTGATGTGACCTCTGGTTACCGTCAAGGGGCTCACACACCTTTGCTAACAGTCACAGATTACTGTAAACTTGATTAAGGTGGATGGAAGTACGGTACAATATGATACCTGGACAGTTGACTTTCCACTTGTCCTATCCTGAATTTGCTCTAGGCTTAAATATTTGTCTTTTGCTCCATGAGAGAAATTTTCTCTCTGGTTTCCTGTAATATTGTTGGTAGTCTTTTCTTTCTTCCCCTTTTTAAGTTTTATTCTTAAATTTAGTTTTTCAGTTTTGCTTTTGTTTCTTATTGTTTCTGTTATGTTTCTCAGTTTATGAAGCATGGCAGAAGTGGATGCATAGAGACTTAACTGATCTAATACGTTATTGGGGATTGGAACAGGAAAAGGAGGTGGATATTAGGGAGCAAATAATTATTGCAGGAAAGTGCACTAGAACTGATTATGATGATGTAACAACTCTCTTTTAAAAGTTACTTAATTACAGAGAAATATGATATACTAATTTTATTATCAATGAAACTATTGAAGGAAAAATAAACAATGAGTGCACAATAAAATTATATAGCAAGCATACTAATTGCATTAAACATGACATTATGCTTGTACTTGGATCATTAGTTCACATAAAAATAAAACAAAAATATTGATAATGACATAGTAGCACCTAGTTCAAAAGCTTATAGTCATTTGTAATGTCCATGTGTCAGGTCCTGGTTCAGCATGTTTAGCAAGAAAAAATTATAGAAGAACCAATCGGTAGATCATCAGTTTTGATTTAGGTCAATGGCTCTTGCTGCCAATTAATCTTCTGTCCTATTTTCAAAGAGCAGGTAAATGTTGGAAGAGGCATGAATGAATATTCAAAAATAGTAATTCTTTGGGTATAGTAATTAGCAAAAAAAACTTTTAGATGTTTTTTTCCTTTTTGGGGGGCATCACTGCCCTCTGGTGGTGGGAGTAGGAATAGACTTCTTTTTCTATTTCAATAGCAGCATTCCAAAATAGATGGTCAAGTCAATTTTCAAAAATTTATTTTTTGATGTTTATTTTCTTACATTTATGGTAGAAAATAAAAATCTAGGAAATTCATGTTGTTAAATATGAATCATCTGGGGTTATTGGGAATAGTAAACTGAATCCCAACACTCAATAGTGATGAAGAAAATTGGTTGTTTTTGAAATGTGAAAAAATACATGGAGATTTTGTTGGAGAGTAACATGATAGCCCCCTGGTCTTGCTGTTGTTTGGTCTCACTGACTGCTATCTGCTGCTGTTGCCGATCAAGCTGATTCTGACTCCTGGGTACAGACTCTCTCCCTGTGGAGACACAGGTCGATTCCAATAGACGCTTAATAGCCAACCCCTCCACCACCTTTACCGATTAAACTATGTACATATTCCATATATTTACAGGGTAATATTTTTGTTCTGTTTACCAGGACCAGACACATTTTATAAACATTGGAATTTTAAAAACTAATTTATAAGCCAAACTTTATTTCCAAAAACATTACCAGAGGTTTCTGTAAATAGAATCTAACTTGTTAAGCTGTAAGTGACCAGAGTACAGGAGAACAAATGCAAGGGGAAGAAGATAGACTGAAGTTCATCCTGGCCCAGCAAGCCTTTGGCGCGATCCCACTCATAACTGCCGATACAAAGAAAGGACCATATGGCCAGCCCCAATATGAAAGACAGCTACCCTCACTGACCCAAGGCCTTTTGGGGTTGCCAAAGTAGAAGAAGGGTCAGGATTATACCTTGTCTGATCCAACCACACCATGGCAAAAAACTAAGGGTGAGCGACAGAACATGGAGCTCCAGATGGTGCACCAAAGATAAACTTAGTGGCCAGAATGTGGCACTCCATCTGACTCCTCCGACACTCCTGGAGGGCAATGAACAGACATTAAACTGTTTGCAGGTTTTTATATTGTTATCATTTTTGTATTTTTGCATGTACATGTATATGCTGGATATTGGATTTTGTTGTTGGTGGTGGTGTTTTCATTTCTTTGGTTGCTTCATTTTTTGAGCATGTTGTTTTCTCTGCAGGTCTATCTGGATGGGATAGGCTGGATGGGAGGTCTGGGGGTGGGGATGATGGGACTGATTGTACAAGGGTGGATGTGGGGGTTGTGCTGGCTGATCCAGGGATGAGGGGGTAGCATGTGGTTCAGGGTTGGTGGCAGGTGCGTGTGGGAGGTTCGATAGGGATTGATTAAGACTAATGTAACAGAGAGACAATATTGAATCCCAAATGGAGGTTGGGCATGTTTGTGGGACGGGAGGAGGTATAGGAAACTAGAGAAAAGAACTGGGGAGTATGGGGCATTTATAGAGGTTAAATACAGGCATGTATATAAGTGCATATATTTTTATGACAATGAGGAAATAGATCAATATGCATATACTTATAGGGTTAGAATTAGGACAGCATATGGGCATTGGGCCTCCATCAGGGACTTCCTCAGTGTAAGAACATTCTGTTCTATTACATTGGCATTCCATGATATGCAGCTCCCTGACACGATCACAGAAAACAGATGTGTGCATAAGCAAATCTGATGAAGAAAGCTGATGGTGCCCGGCTATCAAAAGACATGTGTCTGGGGTCTTAAAGGCTTGAAGATAAACAAACAGCTATTTAGTTAAGAAGCAAGTCCACATGGAAGAAGAACACCAGCCTGACAGACCACGAGGTGTCAAAGGGATCTGGTATCAAGCATCAAAGACCTAAAAATTATATCATTATAAATGAGGGGGAATTCAAATTAGGGACTCAAAGTCCATCAATAAGTGAAGCAACATCTTCTTAGAGAGGAGTTACAGCAAGGAGATGAGCCTGTCTAGGTACAGTGTAGTAGCAATGAAATGTGCAACTTTCCTCTGGTTCTCAAATGCTTTCTCCCACCAACTATCATGATCCCAATTCCACCAGACAGTTTCAGCTAGACCAAGGGATGTACATTGGTGTGAGAAACATGGGGAATTTAGGATAGATGATCCTTTGGGACTAGTCTGGGGAGTGGTGACACTGGGAGGGTGGAGGGATGGTGAAGTAGAAAAGGGGAACTAATTTCAGGGATCTACATGTGACCTCCTCTGTTGGGTGCACACAGCAGGGGGTAGTGGTGAGGTGACTCATTCAACAGTGTATGATATGAAGAGGTAATAACAATTTGTAAATTATTAGGAGTTCATGGGGGAGGAGAAGAGGGAGGGGAAATATGAGGAGCTGAAATTTAAAAAAATAACTAGAAGAAAAGGGGTAAGAGGAGCTTATGCTGGGGGCTCAAGTAGAAAATGTTTGGAAATGAATGTGGCAACATGTGTACAAGTGTGCTTAATATGGATGATGTATTGAATGTTATAAGAGCTGTACGAATCGCCAATAAAATCTATATTTCAAAAAATGTAAGCTGTAAATATTTAAGCAAATGAAGCACTAAATTTTAGATTCTGACACAAGAGCAAATAGCATTTTTTGAAAATGAAGCTATCAAACATCATGGAAGCTGAAACAACAGAGATTATTTAATTTTGATATTTTATAATTGGACTATGAGATAAGCTCAATTGCTTGATGTAGTCTCCAAGTTTAGTTCTTATATTTATAAGTCTACTAGGAAGGAATGAAAATGTAAAGACTTGTGATTTTCTAGCACCTAAATTTAGTGAAACAATTTACAGAATCTTAAAGAGAGAAAGCTTTTTAGTTAGAATCATTCATCATTCAGAGATAACATGAATGGAAGCTAAACAGAAAATATTGCAAAACTGTTAGTTCTCTTGAGAAGACATATGTACCTTGGTCCTTGCCTCCACAGGAGAAAGAATTCACACCAAAGCTTCATTTGTGATCTAAGTGAGTTTTATGGAATTTTGAAGAAGTTTCAGGTTTACACAGACATCCACAGGGTCCCTCACCCCTGTCTGTCTGCTGGGGAGCTGCTCAGGAAAGTCACACCCTTCAGCTTCAGGACTGCAGTCCGGGTGTGCTATATCTTGTCACAGCCTCAGGGATTAGCCTCTCCCAGAGAAAATCCTTTGACTCTTTCAATTCTTTGAAGGGGAGGTATGGTTGATCACCCTGGTGGACTACACTATCTGAATTGAATCCACCTGGCCATGGGGGCCAATCCAGGTGCAGCCCTCCTGGACATTGAACCTCTGAAGTCCTTTTCCCTATCCTATTCTACCTAACAAAGCTATTTATAAACTTGGCATGTTTAGTTCTAAGAATTGGGAATGATCACTATTTAAGCTAAGTTGCACTGGGTTTAGCATTTATTTATGATTGTCACTTGATGAAAAATCCAAACCAGTTGCCATCAGATTGATCCATGCCATGACAATCTATGTGTCATAGTAGAAATATATGTCACAAGATTTTTGATGACTGATTTTTTCCAAAGTAAATCGCCAGGTTTTCTTTCTTGGTGCCATTGTATGGACCATTTAGGGTTTCTATGCTGTTGCTCATTGTCATAGAGAGGATCCTGACCCAGGGGGACCCGGTAAGAATAGGGGCAGTCTGCTTGCTCCTGTGGGTGTCTGAGATGAATTCTGTATGGGAGTAGAAAGACTTCGCTTTTTTCCCAGGGAACAGATGCTGGTTTCCAACCACAGACCTTGTGGCTATCAGCCTCGTGCTTAAAACACTGTGCCCCCAGACTCCTTCCAAGTACTCTAAATGTGTTCAAACAAGAAAGGTGGGAGCAGGCCTGGGGTCTGGGCAGTGTTTCTTTCTGTTGTAAATAGGATCACTTGGAGTTGGACTGATTCCACTGCACCAAACAAGGGTTACGATGTTGTTTGTATGTGAACTCAAGTCAACTTCAGCTCAATGGCTCTACATAGGAAGACTGTAACTGTGCTCCAGAGGGTTTTAAAAACTGTTACCTTTAGGAACAACTCTCAAGCCTTTACCTCCGAAGTTCCTCTGGGTAGGTTTGAACCACCAAGCTTTCAAGACGCCATTAACCCAGTGACCATCTCCATAGATTTACCTATGAGGGACTTCATGTACCAAAAACAAAATGGAAAAACTAACAACGGTAACAAAATAAAACAGAAAGACATCAATAAACAATGAAGTAGAAAATATTAAAACCTGAAATTACTATTAAAACAGACAAGGGGGATCAAATAATAAGCTGTTTTGACTTAATGATATCTAACATAATACACTTTCCAAAGCGCTCTGCATGACAGCAAGATTATTCACATCCAAGCCCAGAGGGTATTCATGGGGGGCATAAGCCATGGGTACACCGACAAGTCCATGTTGGGTTTCCGAGGCTGTCCACAGAATTCTCTGAACCATATATCCAGTTTTAAATTCTAGTATTAGGTTTCTAGGGTGGGAAATGCCTCCGTTCTTGGCTTCTCACAAGAGAGAACCCATGTGAATCTTGGTTTGTGATCCAAGTGAGTTTTCTGAAAGGACAGATGTTCCAGGCTTTAGAGTTAACTGAACACAGGCCCCCTCATGGAGCGGCACACCACACGTGGAGAGAGAAAGAAATGCAGCCGGCAGAGCAGCAGGTGGAGAAAAGGAGCAGTGGCTTCCAGGTTCCGGGCGTGTAGGGCTTCAGCTGGAAGCCATGGTCAATGGTACAGGCTGACTTCATGGACTGGATTAAACTCACCTGGCCTAGTTTGAGACAACCCAGGTGTACCACCTGCCCACCTGTACCGCCCACCTGGCTCAAGGGCCTAAACTGGCAAATGCCCTAACCTCTATCAGCTTCTAACTTCCTTTCAGTGGGGAAGGCCTTGGCATGTAGACAAACCAACCTTGGTTCCGATCTGCTACCATCCTTTGGATTTGGATGATAGTATTTGGATCCTACAGGCTGGTGCACAGCTTCTTTGTGCATTTAAATTGATTCCTCACTTAGATGGCAGCATATGTAAAAATAAATCTTTTAGACTGCAGGTGCTTTTTCTTTGTACATGCCAGGAACCATGTAGCTTTGTTAGGTTTCTGGAGTGGTTTACTTGGTTTTTGCTTTGCACAGCTGAAAGAATTCGTGTGGCTGAAGCACGTTTGTGAATTCAAGTGACTGTGATGAGGGAAAGTAAAGTTCCATGTATTACCATCTCAGAAAGTCCACCTTCTCTCTGGAAGGGGTGGGAGGTTACAGGACATGGGGCATGGGAAAATTTGCCACAGAAAATGTCATTTATAGGAAAAATATGTGGAAGGAACCGTAGAAGAGCAGCACAGAACCGACATGTGGAACCGAGAGCAGGAAATTCTAGGCCAGTGAGTGGCCCATGAGCAGACAAGCTGGCATGTGTGTGACTGCACAACTGCGGAACCTCACCCTCCTCTTGCAGTGTGCACACGAAGGAGAGAAGCACAGAGAAAGGGGACTTTCTATGCCCACTGGCTGTGGAGTTGTGCTCGCGAATATTGACTGGTCTTCTTGGCTGAGTTTAAGTACACTTGACTGTCGTCATATTGTTGATGCCTAAAGTGTGTGTATCCAGATTGGCTTTCACCTGGGCCTAGGTGATTTGGGTCTGAGCATGCTCAGTTCTGGAGTTTCCAATAGTCCATTCATATATCTATGGTTCACCTTAGAGACATTGTGGCAGTCATGTGCTTATGTTAATTTCATGATTGAAATGTTGGGGTGGAGTCTAGCCTGTTAATCTGGAGATAGCCATTGAGTAGCCAAGGAGGCCTCTGTGTGGGCATGGCTTTCTTCTAAGACTTCTGGGAAATCTTGCAATATTTCCCTCATGGAGATGAGAAGCTATCTCCCTAGTGGTTGGGAGTTAGTCTCAGAGAGATGATTAATCATGGACAAGACAAGATGGCAGCATCTGAGGAGCCAGAGAAGCCACATGGCTTTGCCCTGATGGAGCCAGACCTCTGAAGCTGGAGAGGCCACGTGGGGACTCCTGCCAGTGAAGAGTTGTTTCTGCCACCGCTGGACGCTGTTGATGAACCCTGGGAACTGGAAGCAAGGAGCCATGGGTAGACCCCTGCCCACTCCAGGATTCTGCACCCACTGACCTGTGACTTCGTGAGTCGGAAGGAGACTTTACAAACTGATAATGGGAATATGGGTTAATATTGGACTTATGACTTTGTACTCGACTGAATTGGGATGCTTTCTTAATGTCCTATTTATTTTATATATAAACATTTTCCTTATAGCCATATGCGAGTCCATAAATTTGTTCCTGTAGTCTAACCAGACTAACACAGACATCATTGTCATTTCTTACTAGAGAACATTATCAATCATCTCTCTGGGTCACAAAGTAGTTCTGTTAGGAATGTCAATATTTACTTAAATAAAGAATTTGTTTTTAAGCTAGTATTTATTAAATTGTGTTTAGGTCTACCAATGCAATAATACTGTTAAGAGAGAGGGGGAAAAGGAAATGATTTTATAGAAAGAAGGAAATATTATGCTTTTGAGTACTGTTTAGTTCCTTCTTCTTTGCAATGTCTTAGTGTCTTAATTACCTGGCATTCTGGTGGGAAACTGAGGACCTGGAAGAAATGCATGTGTCTTCTCCCCAGCACTCCAGCCCGCCCGCCCTAGTACGCATGCAGGACAGTGTGCAGTCTGAAATCATGGGGAAAGTGTCCAACATACAAACTGCAGGAAGGATGTTTCTCCACAGGACATCTAGCCCCCAGCAAATGCTAATGTGAAACTGTGTCCTACAGAGACGGACTCTTCACTAGCATAGTGAAAAGATGCCGATCTTTAAGAGAATTCACTTCCCTTTTCCCTTATTCTTTTTTTTTAGTCTTATTTTATTGAGCTACAGTGAACATATCATATAATTCAAACCTTTGGACATAGAAGAGTTGTGCAATCATCACTGCAATCAACTTTGGAAACGTTTCTTCTTTGGACTGATTGAGTTTGAATTCCCATGACCTACCTTCTCCTTATGTGTCTCCAGGCAATTATCAATCTAGCTACTGTCTTCATAAATCCAACTATACTGGTTTCCCTAAACCGATAAAAATACAAAACAAGGGCAAACAACAAATGGGGAGCCGCCCCCCCCCATAATGACCACATAAACAGAGAAAGACTTCAATCTAAGAAAAAACAGAATGTCAAAAATGTCCTAACAACTTTTTAGCGCTTTCCTGAATCATATAGCACCAACCTTGCTTCTTGCCATGTCTTCACCAGCTCCCTTTACCAACTTGTTCTTAAAGAGCTTTCTTTATACACCTTTTGCCCCTTGCTTCCCTGGTCCACCCCTTGAGGGCTTGGAAATACACTTCTAGATGAGCCTCAAGCTTGTAAATCCATTGTTAAATAAACTCGAGACTCTTCTCTGCCTTCCAGCTTTCCCTGAGAGAAAGAAGTCCAGTCCCTGCACTTTCTTGCTTCTTTTCTTTTAGTGGCACAGACTCTCTACAGGACCCTTGGACTGTGGTTCTGGACTCCGCATGCTAAAAACAAAACAAAAAAGACCACAAATGGGTGACTTTAAAGAGGAGACATAAGTTTTCTCAACGTGCTGAAGGTCCAAAGTAGAAATCATGGTCTTGGCCACGTTGATCCTGGTAGGCTTCTCTCCTGGGTTCTGGTTGCTCTGGCAATACTTGACATGCCTTTACTAGCTAGGAGTTATCACGTGGTGTTTTCCTTAAGCCTGTGTAGACCTCTTTATCCTGCTTTTAAAAATAAGATTCTTCTGACGTGTGATTAGAATTAGAATCTACCATCCTCTGGTATGAGCCAATTAGCATAATTAAATAAAAACTCCGATATACTAAAACAGTCAACTTTATACAGTCCTCATGACTGTTGGAAAGCCGCAAAGTTGATTGGTATATCACCTCACACATACTCCCTACCCCACGTGCAACAGACCACAGTAAAGTGAGTGAAGACAGGAAAAAATAATTTATAAATTATCAATAGTAATTTGTAAATTACTTTGGGGATCATGAAGGAGTGAGAGCGGGGGCAGTGGAGAAATGAGCTGAAAGCAAGGGTTCAATTAGAAATAGAATGTTTTGAAAACGATGATGATGGCAACATATTTACAAATGTGTTTGAGACAAAGGGTTTTTATGTGGATTGTGACAAGAGATGTAGGAGCCTCCAATAAACTTTAAAGTTGGTTGCTCAAACCACACAAATGCTTCAAGGGAGAAAGATTTTTCTCCCATGAAGATCTACACAAACTTCAGAAACATGGGGTTGCTACATATCAGAATTGATTTTCACAGATTAGAGCTTCAACACAAGTTGGTTTGTTTTTTTTTTTGGGGGGGGGAGTGGAGGGGAGCATCACTGCACTCTGGTGGGAATAGAAGGTCCAGTCATGTTCCTGGAGAGCTGCTGCTGGATTTGAGGCGCCAGTCCAGTGGGCCGCAGTCCCACACACAACTCCTACACCACTGGGGCTCAGTCCCAGGAAACAAGTTTTAAAGGGCCACAATTCATTCCATGAAACCTATGGTGGATGGAGTAGAAACTTACACTATTTTTTTGACTATTTTATCATATAGTCAGGAACATGACACTTTAAAGTATTTTCATAAGCATTTAATTTTGTAAGTTATATACCATAATTGCATTAAAATTTGGGAAAATAGTCCAGTGGATTTCTATGTACCTCACCTCCAATTTCCCCTTAATATTAAAATCATAATTTAATATTCTATATTATTTATTCTATTAACAAACCAGTATTCTATTACCATGTTAGAGTTCATGCTTCAGACTTAGATTTTACCTAATACTATATTTTAAATTTTACCTAAATTAGATTTCACCTAAAGCTATATTGCATTTAACATTTAGTAATCATGAATTTTAGGCTTTTATTTAGCTTGACATTGATGATTTCTCAGACATGCCTTGGAGTTTATGACCTGTTCAATTTTGAAGCATACTGGTCCAATAATTTCTAAGGAAACTTCAAAAATTTGTGGGGATGTAAATTATAAAGTAATACAGTTTTCCACAAACTTTTTGAAATTCCTTTAGATACAGTATATCTCCCTTGGAATTGTTTGGTGCTTTTTTAATAGCTAAACTGGAATTATGAGTTTGAGGCAGAAAAATCCAAGAGATGAAGTACATTTTTCATTATATTTCATCAATGTTTTTTAAATATATTGTATACTACAGATGATACTGATTTTTACTTTAATATGTGGCAGGTTATGGGTTTCTCAGATTTATCTTCTGCAAAGTTATTCATTTTTTGCCTTTTTTACATACTGTGATTTTTAGTATGAAGTTACCACTCACAGTTAGACTTAACTAATAAGAAGTCCATGTTCCAACAACTTGATGTACAGCACCTACATAAATTATTTGGAATGTTCATATTAAAATATTTTGTCTTTACTATTTAATTTATTTACTTGTATCACTATGGACTTATGGTTATGTAAGTTACATTTGCATTTACAGTTCAGTTCTACTTACTCATTTGGTTGCTCAAATGCTTCAGTGCTGGGAAGGGGAAACTTTTTCACTGGAATACAAAGTATTTTTTACACACGCAGTGGTTTTTATAGGAGAAATATCTATGTCTATCTATCCAGTTACGGGGTTTAGATCATTTTACAACCTGTTTTTGCCCTACTGACTTTTAATCATTAATAAGTCAATATACCCAAGAGTAGTTTATAATTTCATACAGTTGATACATAATAAGAACAATAAAAGAGGTACCAAAAAACTAGATTGAGTTATAAGAAGAAATTTTAAAATATAATGAAAATATTCAATAATATCTGAAAAAAACAATAAAATTGTTATTTAGAATATTTCCATATATCTTGATGGACACGCACAATATGCTTCACTTTTATCTGAGCATCATTGGGTATTTGATGTATCCTTAACCATCTTTTCCCTGGGATGCCAACAGAATGCTTCAACAAGCTGATGAATCACTGAAAGCACTCACTCATCTCTATTAGAAAATTTGGAAGACAGCTACTTGACCAACTGACCAGGAGAGATCCATATTTGTGATCATCCCAAAGAAAGGTGACCAATAGAATGCACTAAGAGGAGAACAGTATCATTGTCATTGAATGAAAGAGGAACCCGTCAAGGAGATGGACTGATGCACTGGTTACAGCAATGGACTGGGGCATCAGTTGTGAGGATGGGGCAGGATCCCACGGGAGTTCATTCTGCTGTACATACAGACTCCAAGGGCTGGAAGTGACTGCATGGAACCTATCATCTACAACAGCATCTCTTCACTGTAGGAGTGAGCTTCCATTTCTTTAGAGGTAGGCCAATTGGACAAGGGCAGTTTTGCTTGATTTTTAGAATCATACAACTTTTCTTTCCTGATCAAATTATGTTGATCTTTGAAAAATTCCTTTCCCCTTCTAGGTGAACTTAGCTCCTTGAGCACTTTCTGAAATTTCATTATTCACTCATAATATTTTATGGAGTTTGGAGTGTAATAATACAAAAGAGAAATGAATGACATCATGTAACACTCTTGTTGCTTGGCAAATTTTTCTCTTTATGAACTATGTCTGTTTTACTTAAGTAGTAAACACAAGGGACTAAAAAAACAGCAATTCCTCCAAAGTATAGTGAGTTTTGTGATGAATCAATAAATGTTACAAGCAAAGCTCCATCTAATTTTTATACATATAGAAAGAACAAGCATTTCCTATAGTCTTGCAGCATATGCTGTTGCAAGATAAGCTTTAAAAACAGTGCTGAGTCCCAGTGGGATAGTGGTTACGCGTGGGACTGCAACCCACTGGGATGGAGGTTCAATTCCAGCAGCGGCTCCACAGGAGCAAACTGGGTCTCCTACTCCCACCACTAGAGGGAAGTGATGCCAAAAAAATAGTAATGAATGTAAATTTTTGCTTTCCACATTGAGAACCTTACCAGTTGTCTACTTTAGGAAGAACTCTGATTACGCATGTCATTTTAACAATGACAGATTCCAGCAAAAAATTAGGTAGAGGTTCAAATGAACCACTGTGAACTGGATCCCACCACTGAATCAAACTATGTATTTATTTATCTATCCAAATATATGTTCCCCATAACTCAGAGAGTAAAGAGAAATTGGTATTTTTCTTATATTAATACATATTCCATAATACTTCATTATGTGAATGTGGAACTTATGCATAAGTGAAGAGGCATTATTCAAATGGAACAAGTGGCTATTGCCTGTGGATCAAATTAGAAAAGTGTGTGAGAGCCATATTCTTTCACTACGCTTATTCAGTCAGTATCCTGGCAAATAATACAAGAAAATAGACTTTCTGAAGAGGAACACAGCATCAAAACTGGATAAACATTCATTAACAATATACAATATGCAGATGACATCATTTTGCTGAAAGTGAAGAGAATTTGTAGTGCTTATGGATGGAAATTAAATACTGTAGTTTCAATCTAGATGACACCTATTTTTTAAAAAGACAAAAACCCTCACAACTGTACCAATAATCAATACATATGATTAATGGATAAAATACTTAGTAAGAATTTAATTTAATTTAATTTTAGCTGGATACTCAACCAACAACCATTGATGCAAAATTCAAATGATAAATTGCATGGGACAAATGTATTGAAAAAATATCTCTTTAAAGTGTTTGAAAGCAAAGATGCCACCTTGAGCAGTAAGGTGTGTGTGGCAGGCATATACATGATCTCCTGTCAACGTGAGTATATTAAAAGGGAAGTCTAGCCGGTCAGCCAGGTCACAGCCTGATGCCTCCTGTGGGCATGGCTTTCTCATGAAGATTCTGGGAACTTCCTCCCTTTCTGGGGAGAAGATTCTCTCTCTCTCTCTCTCTCTCTCTCACACATCTGTCTCTCTCCTTTCATCTCTCCGTGAACAAGCCACATGGAGCTAAACTGAAGCCTGAGCAAGCCATGCAGCAGAGACCTGCAGAGCCAATGCTGAGATGTTTCCACAGGTACTGGCTCCCCAAGATTTTTCACCTACTGACCTGTGATCTCCCTGCATTTGGCAGCAATTCATGTGCTACATATGTCTGAAGAGGAATTTATAGACCACTATCAGGCATAGGGACTAATATCAGGTTTATGGACTTGATCTGGCCTAGGTTGGGATGTTTTCTCAAGGTACAATTGCTCATTGATTTAAATCTCTTCCCTACATGTATATGAATGTCCCTGGATTTGTTTCTTTGGTCAGCCTGGCCTAGTACAATGTGCTTTACTTAAACCACAGTATTTTTAATCATATCACATATGTGTGAAAACTAGACAATGGAAAAGGAAGACCACAGAGAAATTGAAGTTTTGAAATAGAGAACTGGCAACAGATCAGGGATTGTTAGGAAAACAAAACATAACTAGAAAGTCAGTGTTGAAAGAAATTTAGCCAGAAGAGAGGGTAATATATTTGTAGTGTGGACTATATCCTGGAGAAGATCATGATGTTTTATATAGCAGATGATCAACAAAAAGGAGGAAGAGCCTCCATGAGAGATGGACAGAGTCCACAACAATGGGTAAAGGCATAAGGATTGTGCTGATAGGGTGTGGGGCTGGACAATGTTTCCATTCTAACAACAGTGACAATAAATAGCATTTTAAAATTTATTTAACTAAAGAATATATTTTCCTGTGGTTGTACCCGCCCCCCCCCCCCCCCCGCAGCCAATTAATATCACGGCTGTGGCCTCCCTCCTGGCTGGCTGAGCCTCAAGCTAGGTCAAGTTGGTATAAGGCTGTGAGCCCTGAAGGCAGGCCATTAAAACATTTTCTTTGTTTTTGGAAAGAAAAAAGTATATTTTCCCTTTTAAATTATGATGTTCTTCTTGTCTCATAGAAGATCAAATTTTCACTTAATATTTCTTTTTAGTCAAACATCTTCCATTTATCTTTTTCTAGGGATACAATTCCATTCCAACAGATTCTACTTATCTCCGGTTGTTTTAAAATATACCTTTCATTTAATCTTATATTTAATTTCCCTACATGCATTAATTTAAATTACAGTCTCTTTCAGTAACCACATAAGCTGCCTAAACTATTTCTTGGGGGAAACAAACATGTAATTAATTCATATTTCCTCCATAACTAATTTGTTTCTTTTACTTTTGGAAATCTTTATTAAAGTTGAAAAGCACAGATCATATATGTAAAATAAAATTCATTTAAATATACTCAAACAAACGTTAAATATAACAAACACTACACACTACTAAGATCTTGAATATGCTGAAAAATTAAGAAAATTTCCTAATGCCTTAATTAAGAAAATCTTCAATGCTGTAAGCAAACCTTCTTCTTTTTATCACCAGAGATTGCATAACTAGTTTGGAACTTCATGTAAATATTATTTTATATCTGACAACTTATTTCAACATGTTTTCTGAAATTTAAACAGATAATCCATTCCTTTCTGTTATTAATATTCTATTGTAAAATTTTACCATCTTGTGCTTCATACAGTCTTAATTTGATGAATATTTACATTGTCTCTTTTCACTCTTGGCATTGTTTATTTGGTCACTCTTTAGTTACTTTTAGTTACTTATGTGCTTTCCTTATGCTAGTAATACATATTTTTTATTACTACCATTTTATAATAAAATTTAAAATTGTATTTTTGAAACTTGCTGCATAATAATTATGTAGAAATTCATCAGGAGAAAGATCTGGTCATCGTGTTTCTATAATGAATATAACTTAGAAAACCTTATGAGACTATTCTACTCTGTTACATGGAGGGTATATGTGTAAGAATAGTTGATGGCACCTAGCAGTAACCCTAATGTGTGTGTGCCTATATACACACATGATATATCTGTATTATATGTGTAAATTTTAATTTTTATAGTATTATTTTATTATTCATAATTTCATTGATAATTTATATTAGCCTTATTTTAATTATTTTGAATTTAAATGTCTCTTTATATCTATGTATATATGTATGTATATTTAAGACTGTTAAAAAATTCACCAAAAATATTCTTCATTTCTAATATACGACAATGCTATCTATTTTCTTCTCAGCACTGCTTTGTCCCTACCCTACAAATTTAAGTTCTTGTGGGGTTTTTTTTACTTTTATTTATTAATTTTAGCTATGTCAATCTGCAAGTCTATCCTTTTTTAAAAAATCATTTTACTAGGGGCTCTTACAACTCATCATAATCCGTGCATACATCCATTGTGTCAATCATATTTGTGCATATGTTGCCATCATCATTCTCAAAACATTTGCTTCCAACTTGAGTTCCTCATTCTTTTCCCTCCCTTTCCCATCCTTCCTCAGGAACTCTTGATAACTTATAAATTTTTATTATTTTTTCATGTCTTACACTGAAACAATATCTCCCTTCACCTCTTTTTCTGTTCTTCATCTCCCAGAGATGGAGTTATATACAGGTCATTGTGATTGCTTCCCTCTTTCTTCCCACACCTTTCCCTTACTTTCCTGGTATCATTACTCTAATTATTTATCCTGAAAGGTTTAACTGTTCTGGATTCTCTGTGTTTCCAGTTCTCATCTGTACAAGTGTACCTCCTATGGTCTAGCTGGATTTGTAAGGAAGAATTGGGATCATGATAGTGGCTGGTGTGGGGAGGGGGCATTAAAGAACCAGAGGAAAGTTGTATGTTTCATCAATGCTATAGTGCACCCTGATGAGCTTGTCTCCTCCCCACAACTGCAAGGGGATTTCCAGTGGTCTACAGATGGACTTTGGGTCTCCACTCTGCACTCCTCTCTCATTCACAGTGCTATGATTTTTTGTTCTTTGATATCAGATACCTGATTCTATCAACACCTGTGTTGGTTCAGGTAGACTAGAGAAACAAATTCATAATCTATATACAAGAGGGATGGAACATTAACAAAGCATCCCAATCCAATCCAGTCCAAGTCCACAAGTCTGATAGTAGCCCATATATCTGATAACAGTCTATGAAGCCTTCTTCAGATTCATGATGCACATGCAATGACACCAGGACAATCACAGGTCAGTGGGTGAAGAGTCTTGTATATCCAGTGGTAGAAGTATCTCTGTGCTGCAGAAGTCTCTGGCAGTCAGCCACTCTGTGGCTTCTCAAGCATTTCAGCTTCACTGGCAGGAATATCTATGTGGATTTTTTTGGCTTCAGAGGTCTGGTTCCATCAGGGTAAGCCCATGTGGCTTCTCCTCCAGGATGTCTCATGGGGAGTGAACCTTGTGTTTTCTCAGTAGAACATCTCTGAGGGACTGAGTTCGAAGTCTCCCATGCCCAAGGGGGAAATATGACCAGATTTCCCATAATTCTCAGAAGAAAGCCATGTCCACACAGAGTTTTCATTGGCTATCTCCAGATTGACAGGCTAGACTCCACCCCTACACTCCCAATCCTGAAAATGACACCAGATAAGTGACTGCCACATCACCTCATGATCACTCAAACTGGAGTGCTTTACCATGTGGGCTTTGTTGTTTCTGAGCTAGTTTCCCCCTTATTTATCTTCAAGCCTTTAATGCACCGATACTACATCTTTTGATACCCAGGCACCATTAGCTTTCTTCACCACATCTGTTTATCCATGCTCTTTGTCTTCAGTAGTTGTGTTGGGGAAGGTGAGCATCATGGAATGCCAGTTTAATAGAACAACGTGTTCCTACACTGAGGGAGCACTTGTGTAGAGGCCCAATGTCCATCTGCTACCTCAATACTAAACCCATAAATATATGCATATAAATCTATTTCCCCAACCTCATATATAAATATATTTGCATATGTACATGTCTGTATTTAGACCCCGATGAATGCCCTTTGCCTCCTAGTTCTTCCTCTATGTCCTTTAACTTTTCTTTTTCCCAATACCGTTTGAGTTGCACTAATTCCTCTTGGCTACATTGCCTTTGATCAAGCCCTACCAGGCCATATCAAATCCATATTTCAAAGTACGTGACCCTTAAAATATGCAAATTTGAAAAAAAAGCAGCTACAAGAAATAAACATGAAAATAGAAGCCAATAAGAAAAAAATGCCTTACCTTAAGTTAGACAAAATTTTTTAGATATGGCATGGAGATAAAGATTGGTAAAGGAAAACATTGCAAGTTTGTTGTCATCAAAATAATAATCATTTAAAGATATAAGAATAAAAAGAGATACTCTAGGAATTATGAATCCAGTTATTGTTGACATAGAAATATTTATCTTGGATTTCATATATAGAAAATCATAAAGAGTGCAAACAGGAAGCAAAGGAAAATTAAAAAATAAAAGAAAGCATCAATGACATGGGGAAATTAGCTAGCAATGAGTATGAAAAAAAATGTTCTGAAATTTATTGGGTTATATTTATACAAATCTTAATTTGATTGAATTATTAAATCATATGGTATATGAAGTATATACCAATAAAACTATTTTTAAAAGCTTGCTGAGATAGCACTCCCTCTGAAGCTTTTTTATACACATCCCTATAGCAACTTCTATCATCCATAGTTAGGGGCGAGACAACAGTTTACACAGAGATAATGCAGATACGGCCAACACTGGAACTCATTGCAAAAGCAAGAGGAAAAAATCACCCAAGTGCAAGTGGGCCCCTATCGTTTCAACAACTGTTGTTCAAGTAGCAGCAGTGCAATTCTGACATCCATCAGTTCAAGGATGAACAGTAAAGCTGCTGCCACTTGTTATTTGGTGCCATCAAGTTGGTTCCCTATGTTCATAGCTCCTACCTTATTCAAGATTTGATTCTATGTAGTTGCATATATGTTTTAATACATGCTTTCGTAATGGGAATTATGATGGCAGTGTGTCTGATACTATGCTCTTCATAGGATATATAGGTCCAAGTTTCTGTACACTCATTGGTTAACCAGGACATGGGCAAAAGAATAGTAGGGCATTGAACCTCGGTTCTTTGAAATATGCAACATATTCCAAAGATCATACCAGAAGGTGAAAAACCCTTTAGTAAATGAGGGTCAAACATACCTATAAGCCAAGGCCCTAAGGTCAAAATTACATGGAGGGTGAAAAAACACAAGGCAGTTATATCAAGAGTATTGAACTGTGAGCCAGTGGACTAAAGTTTACTTATTATTTCAATGTTTTACATGATTTATGAAGATATGTAGTGTTCTGGCAGTTTAAAGAGTTTTAATAGGTTTTCAGAATGTGTTGGATGATAGTGGAAGCCCAAAATACATTTACAGTAGTTACACATGGAATAAGCCTCCAGTGATTCTCTTTTGACCATAAATGATAGATGGGCTTAACCTAGTTATCTGAGAGGGTACTGGAGAGATGATCATAGTGTACTAAAATGATGAATCTGATGGGAACAGCTAAATCCTAGTCATCTGATATCTCTTTTGGTACACTTTGAGTTTGATCTGGTCTCTAATATTTCCTGTTTTGTTTTTGGTTTTTCCTTATTGTCTGCTGATAGTGTTGGGATTATTCTTGCTCTCTGTTATGTCTCTTTCTGTTGTTGTTGTTTTTTAATTTTTGGTGATGAAAACCAGGTTGGGTGAATCTAAAGGGGGAATAGCTAGAACAAGGGTTCTGGGGGCTACAGCAAGGAAAAAGGGCAATGGAGAGCTGATGTCAGGGCATACAAGAATTAAGAAAATGTTTTGGAAATGATTGTGGTAAAGATTCTACAACACTGCTTGGTATGACTGAACTATTGAATGGTGTGATATCTGTATAATGTCCTAAAAAATTTGTTTTTAAAAAATCATAGGTATTATATGAGAACACTGTTATACTGGGAAAAACAATAACCACCCAACCAATCAATGGAAAGGCATACATATCAAATGGAACAGAACTGGATATTGTCAAGGTCATGGGTGGGGGAATCCACTGGAGGAGCACAGGGGATATAAGCCAATATATTAGAAAGCTATAGGTGTGAACTGGGTGAAGTGGAAAATACTGGGCAGTCCACAAGAAGGGGAAAATACATCATAAGGTGGAATATATTAGGAGGTTTCACTTGTAGATTAAACTGTTGAATAAAAAATTGATGATCTGAAATGTAATTCCCCATCGAATTTGCAATAAAAAATGTTAAAATTGAAAAAAAAATTAAAGATTTCCTGAAAAATGGTAGAAAATATTTGCAGATTGTACTATCTTAATTATTTTGTGTTATGCTATATAATATAACATCATATTATATAATTAATGCAAACTGAAAATTCCTGAATTTTGTGGAGGATATTTAGGCCACTTAAATCTAATGCACTTATTTATATGAAATGTTAAAATCTAACATAAAATCTAAAATCTAGCATGATGTTTTCCACTCTTTCCTTTTTCTTGAATAAATGTTTTATGGATATGTTTTTTCAATCATTTTCCTTTCACCATAATAGACTCATTATCTTTGATTTTCTGCTAATTTACAGAATAGACATATTTAGCCACACACAACTTCTTGAAATTTGTCTTCAAATAATATTTCATTTCTTATATATAACAAAACCTTAATAAAGATATATTTCCTTTCATCATTTGTGCTAAAGTTATCTAATATTTTATTTTTTTGCATGTAGCTTAAATCCCACAATGTTATTTATAATTTTGATAGTGTAACTTCTGATAATAAATTCTCTAAGGTTTATTTTACCTCAAAATTTTCTTTATTTGACTTTATTTAAAAAGTATATTATCATTGGGTATAGATTTTATGCTGACAGGATTTAGTATTATGCCAGTATTTGAAAGAATTTCTTGTTTCCAGATCTACACCATTTCTATGATTCTGGATTAACTCAATGCTTATGGGTGAGAATTAAATAAAATGAATATTAATTTTAGTCTCTCTTTTATTTCTGTATATTTTCATTGCTTCTTATTTTACTGAGAACACTTAATAGTGATCAAAAGGAACCTGTGCATGGATCAAGAGGCAGTTGTGTGGACAAAGAAAGGAATACTGCATGGTTTTGAATCAGGAAAAGTGTAATGCAAGATTGTATTTTCCCACTACACTTTTTCAATTGATATGATGAGAAAATAATCAGGAAATCTGGTTTATATGAAGAAGAATGTGGCATCAGGATTGGAGGAGTTCTACCTCTAATCTCAGCTGGCGTTTCTAGTTGACATAATTGCATTCATCACTTCCATTGTGTGTAGTTTTCTAATTGTTTCCTGTAAGAAAGTAACCTTCACAGAAGTTAATCATTTAAGAAAGAAGTCTATGAGCATGCATAATGTATACATGTATTTATAGTATTCAATACATATGCTAATGTCTATTCAGATATATTGCTTTATGCATTTAATGTGTTTAGATTTTAGAAATTGTTTTGGTCTTTATTTAGACAAGAATTTTTAAATTAAGAAAGTTATGTTTTAAGGGTTTTTGTCATTTATGTATAATAAATATGCCAGGTGAATATAGTTTTTTACATATTCATTTATATTTTTGAGTTTTTATGTCAGCTGAACTAAAAGTAAATATGGGATCATTGCAGTTTCTTATTCACTTCTTCTCGGTCATTTATGTTAAGATTGTTTAGATTCGTAGCTATGCCAAAAAACTTACGAAGTGACACTTTTACTAAGGGGACTGATTAAACTCAGAGAATGTTAATATACGAACACCTTCTTAAGAAGAACTGTCAGAAAGCGAATTGCAAATATGAAAATAAGTGAAGATAGAAAGCATCCTATAGAGAGTAAGTCCCTGTGGACAAGTTCCTTATTGTTCCACATACTTTTTAAAAGAAAATAAACACAAAAAGAAACGCAGGTATCAACTTTGAACCTATGTCCCATAGCATAAAAAGGGGAATTAAAAGCTCTAAAGAGCTTCATGATTGGAAATATTCTTACAAAATTTTTGCTACCCTTCCCAGAAGTTAACTTCTTGGAACAATACCAGGTACATTGTGACTCCCTGCCACCGAGTTAACTTTGACTCACAGACACGAACTTCCTGGCAAGTGGAGAAGGCTAGAAATCTTTATGAGAAAAAAAAAAAAAGAAATCTTTATGAGAGCAGAGAGCCTCGCCTTCATTCTGCAGAGTGGGTGATGGTTTCAAACTGCTCACTTTGTAGCTATCAGCTCACCACTTAATACTCTACACCAATATTCAGTATACTAACACTCCTGGTATTTCATTACATATTAATTTATATCTGACTTCATATTTTTGTTTACATTGTCTTTGGATTTCTTTGCTATGTATGTAATATGGACACAGAATTTATGGATTCATATTTAGAAGAGAGCCGTATTTGTATTAATTCCAAAGAAAGGTAATCCCCCAAAATGCTCAAATTATTGAGTAGCATCACTGATATTTCATGCATGTAAAATTCTGTTAAAAATCATCCAACACCTGTAGAAGTACAATGACAGGAAGCTGCCAGAGGTTCAGGATGTATTTGGAGAAAGATGTGGAACAAAGGATATCATTGGTAATGTCAGATGGATCTTGACTCAAATCAGAGAATACAAGAAAGATGTTTATTTTTTTTTTGGGGGGGGTGGTGATTCACTGCCCTCTGGTAGTGGGAGTAGGAGGCCCAGTCTTGCTGCAGAATTTGATTTGACCCTCTAGCCTAGTGGGCTGCAGTCCGGTGCACAACCACTATGCCACCAGGGCTCAGCCCAAGATGTTTATTTTTTAATTAACTATCCCAAAGCATTCAACTTTGAGAAGAATGGAAATTCTAGACACTTCCTTGTCCTCATGTGCAGCTTGTACATAGATCAAGAGACAGTTTTGCAAAACAGAACAAGGCATACAGGATGGTTTTAAATCAGAAAAGGTGATTGTTTAAATCATCAAAGTTTTATTACCTCGCCATTTTTAATCAATCTATATGTTTAGGAAATAGCAGAGAAGCTGGAATATATGAAGAAGAATGTGGAAACAGGTTTAGAGGGGGGTCAATTAACAATCTGGAAAAAGCAGATGATATTACATCACTCGTCAAAAGTGAGGAGGACTGAAAACACCTGTTGATGAAGATCAAGGGTTGCAGCCTTCAGTATGGATTTTGATTCTCAATGTAAAGTAAAACAAAATCTTCACAACTGAACCAGTAGAAAATATTGTGATAAGTGGAAAAAGGGTTGAAACTGTCGAGTGTTTTCTTGCTTGGTTCCACAATCAATTCTCACAGAGGCAGAAAGAAGAGTTAAAAAGATGCATTGCATTGGGTAAATCTGCATAAGACCTCTTTAAACTATTGAGAAGTAAGGAGGCCACTTTCAGGACTGTGTTGTGCCTGACCCAAGCCATTGTATTTTCATTTGCATGATATGCATGTGAACATTGGGTATTGAATTAGAAAATCTGAAGAAGATTCCATGAGTTTTCATTGTCCTGGAGAACACTGAAAATACTGTGGACTACTAAAAGGACACCCAGTCTGTCTTCAAAGAAATCTGGCCAGAGTACTCCTTAGGAGCAAGGATGGTAATACTTTGTCTTACATAATTTGAACATATTGTCAGGAAAGATCAATCTGGGAGAAGGATATCTTACTTAGTACACTAAAGGTCGGGGGGG
>PVJH01031418.1:0-23754 GCA_004026705.1 Nesogale talazaci
TACAGGGACTCCGACACCCAGATAGCCTCTGTACAGTTTAGCCTGCTGGCAGTCTCTCGCTGATCTTTGGCTTCCCTGGAACATGACCCTTAAACTTCTGCCCTGCTCCTCACAATGTTAGAATTCTCTTCCAGGACTACCAATAAATACCAATAAATAAGGGCATGGCAGTCCATAAACCATAAACCTCAGCCTGAAATCATCCGACGCCAGCTGAGAGGATCAGCAAGCCTCACTCTTCCAAGTCGGTGCCCAGGGCACCTCATGTCACAAGGCAGCCTCCTGTGCAAAAGCACTCGCCTCCACTTGCGCTAGGGTTGAAAAGTCTACTTTGATCTCATGTTCTGCATCTTGGTCCTGTTTGCTTTCACTTCTCTGCCTCTGCTGTTCCCCAAATTAGAGATCCAATGTGCAAAGCTCACACACAAGCGGTCTACTTCCCCGTGGGATGACAATCACAATGAACCCTGTAAACAATCGCTCACAAATGAATCCCATCAGTGCCATCTCCCAACTTCACTGTTGTAGATCCATCAGGAAACATTCATTGTTTGGTGAGAGTAACAAAGAATGCCTACTTAAAAAAATTTTTAGTTCAATTTTTCTTTTTAATTCTTTTTCTCTTATTGTGAATTAGGTCAAGGGTTTTAGAGCCTATGACCAGTTTCCATCTGACAATGTATACACATCTTGTTTCAGCTCATCCACTGCAACCCCCTCAATGTACCAGTATTGACCCTACTTCCTCCCTGAGTTTCCTGTTTCCATTCCTCTTTCTTCCCTATGATAAGGGCTGCCCTTTGATCTTAAATGATTGATGGCATGATCTTAAGTAGGTAGTGAGTTCAGTTCCACACTTATTACCAAGAGCCACTGTCTTGGGACTCCTACCCATTTCTCTATGACCAGTCAACCTGTTCTCTTTTATGATTTTGAGTTTTGTTCTACATTTTCCTCCCACTCTCACCAGAGCCTTTTTATGATTTTCTTTTTCTAGAGCCAACTCCTCACAGGAGTTGCCAGGACAGGCCACTGACAGCTCCCAGGATTGACAGGCATTGTGGTGGGCTTAAGTCTGAAGAAGACCAGCATGAAAAGACAAACTTTCTCAGAACCTGTGTCTAGATAGGACTCTAACCAGAGTGTTTGAATGTGTCCTTTTCAGAGCAGTTGATAGAGGTCACCAGGGCATCACTGCATTGGTTTCAGGGTTGCGGAGACTGATGTTTGTTGGGCCCTATAGTCCATCGGACTAATTTTTTCTATGTTTTTCTTTTTCTCCATTCTTTTTTGCTCTGGATAGATGAATAGTTACACCTAAGTTGGCTGATTGTGTGTGAGCTTTTAAGACCTCAGTCACTACTCACCAATGTACTGTGTAGAAGGTTGTCTGTGTAAACTGTTATGTCCATAGACCTTAGCGTCTTTCAAGAATATGATCATGAGACCCCAGGTCTAGGAACTCATTTCCTCCAGTGTCTGGTTATGTCTTAGGAGTTTTTATCACTTTGCCCTGTGCTCCACCACATTCATGGATATATTTACGGCAAAGGTACATATCTATAAAATACATAGACAGATGCCCTTTGCTAAACCTCTATCTATGTGGGCCTATTCTCCCTCTTCCTCTCCCACCTGTTCATCCTGCATGTCTATCCAAGCATCTACTTATAGATCACCACCGGCGTAGGTTTGTGTGCATGACAGTATTTGTCTCTGTTACCTTTAACTCTGGCAAACCTCCCAATCTTTTCTCAAGCCTCTCTTCTACCCTCTCTCTGTATAACACTGTCTCTTTCACCCAAGTCAGCACTTGCCCTTTGCTTGGTGACTTCCCTTCTCCCTCTTCTTCCCCTCTTATCTTTGCTAGCCTTTACTAGAAAGACTTGCTGTTCCTTTACTAGAATGTTTCCTTCTGTGAAAAATCTTCTTGTCTTTTTAAAATAGAATAGTGTTTCATACAATACTTTTCATTTTGCGATCAACTAATTTCACTGCGCATAATGTCCTCCAGGTCCCTCCTTGTTATGAGGTGTCCACAGATGGGTGCTTACTCTTTAATCTTGTGCAGTATTCCACTGTGTGTCTGGGCCAAAGGTTATTTATCTATTGTTGTGCCAAAGAACTCTTGGGTGTGCTTTTTTGTATGTTTTTGCAATTGTGAATAGTGCTGCCTTGAAAATGGGTGTGCACCTATCTAGTCCTGTCAGAATTCTTATTTCTCTAGGATTTATACCTGTGATAGGTTGATTGTGTCAACCAGGTCAATAGGAACATGTAGGATCAATTAGATCGCAGTCCGACTGGAGGGTGGAAAGATGTATGCTTCTGCAAGGCTGAGGTCCCCCTTTTCTTGCTCTCTGGGGATCGGAGAGTGCTAGAGGGTGCAGCTGCTTTAGCTAGTTCTCTGCTTCAGCCTGTGAGCCACACCAAACCATAGACCAGGTAGCTAGAGCTGGAGACTCCTTCATGCCCTACTTCACCACACTGCAAGTGCCTACGTGACTTGAGCTTGAGCAAGACTGTCACCTTGCATCCTGCCACTTCCAGTATATCAACTGTTCCATGCAAGTGAGTTGAACTGAACCCTCTGTACTGCTGTGTGGACTACTGTGGCAGTCATGTGCTTGTGAATTTCATGATTGAGATGTAGGGGTGGTGTCTAGCCTGTTAATCTGGAGATAACCATTGAGTAGCCAATGAGGCCTCTGTGTGGGCATGGTTTCTCCTGATACGTCTGGTAAATCTCGCGATATTTCCCTCATAAAGAAGCTATCTCCCCAGTTGTTGTGAGTGAGTTCTCAGAGATGATGAATCATGGACAAGACAAGATGGCAGCATCTGAGAAGCTGAAGGAGCTAGAGGAGAAGCCATCACGGCTTTGCCCTGATGGAGCCAGACCTCTGAAGCTGGAAAGGCCACGTGGGGGTCCCTGCCAGCGATGAGTTGCTTCTGCCACCACTGGATGCTGTTGATGGACCCTGAGCCCTGGAAGCAAGAAGCTATGGGGAGACCCCTGCCAGCACTGGGATTCTGCACCCACTGACCTGTGACTTCGTGAGTTGGAAGGAGACATTACAGACTGGTATCAGGCATATGGGCTAATATCGGACTTAGGATTTTGAACCGGACTGGGTTGGGATGCTTTCTCAGTATTCTATTCCTTTTGTATATAAACCATTGTCTTATATCCATATGCATGTCTATGAAATTTGTTCCTCCAGTCCACCCGGACTGACACAACTAATTAGCTGTTATAGTCCTGCCCATTGTATGGGTTAGTCTGGGTAGACTAGAGAAACAAATTTATAGACACTCTTATGAATGTAAGAAAAAGCTTTATATATGAGAGAAATTTAATATTGAGAAAACATCCCAGCCCAGCCAGATCAAGTCCCTAAGTCTGATATTAGCCCACATGTCTGAAACCAATCTATAAATTCCTCTTCAGATTCATGAAACATATGAAATGATGCCTAATGCAGGAAGATTACAGGCCAGTGGGTGGAAAGACTTATGGATTCAGTGGCGGTGTAAGCATCTCAGCGCTGGCAGGGGTTCCTGCCTAACAGGGTTCCTAAAAGAGGGATTACTGGATCATATAGTGTATTGGGTTGGGCTCTTTAGAGAAGCAAAACCTGTTATAAGAGATAAGTCGATCAATAGATGGATGGAAAGTGACTCACACATTTTAGAAGCAGTTAAGTCTAGTCTGGTTCAAGTTCGTGGGTCAGATGTTAAGTTGGAGGTTCTTCTTGACTCATGAAGCTGCTGGGGCCAGTGAACCAGGAAGCAGGAGGCAAAACCCAGACGCAGGAAGAACAAAGACTGGTGAAGGATTGGTCAGGTTTGTGGTTGCAGAATTGGTGAATCCAAGGCCAGCAGATGCATAATAGCTCCCAGGGTGAGCAGGCTGATAAATCAGATTCAGGACCCAGACCAAGAAGAATAAGTGCGTTATCTTCCCCACAGGGTTAATTTATATAAAGAGTCAGACACAACTATTTACTCATGGTGTAACAGTATTATTCATCAGAGCCAATGACTGGGTTTGTGGCATTAAATGCACTGCCATATTGTGAAGAAATAATGAAAACTGAAAAATTCAAGCATCTGACCTTTTAAATCAATGTTTGGAAATAATTTAAGGTTCTACCAGCATGTAAGCTTTTATGTTCAGTCAGATCATAAAAAAAAAAGTAGGCTATTATTTTCACAAAATAAAAATCTTAAATAAATAAAATAAAATAAAAATATACTTTTTGTGGGCATCACTGCCTCTGGTGGTAATGGGCGCTACCCAGTGCTGCTCCTGAGAGCCGCCGCTGGATTTGAACCTCCAAGCCCACGACCAGAGTCCTGCACTCAACCACTTACGTGACCGGGGCTCAGCCCTAAAATAAAAATATTTTAAGTGGATTGTTTATCCATGTGGTACCATCAATATATTTAAATAATATATTTTAGAAGCATTTTACCTTGTCATCAGAGGGATATAATGGTGACATAATCAAAACGTGACTATTGTTTTCAGTATATTTAATTACCCCAGGAATAAAGTTACATAGTAGATGAAAATTTCAAATATTCTTTCTTTTGTTTTGTTTTTGTTTGGGGGGGGCATCACTGCCTCTGGTGGTCATGGACGTTATCCAGTGCTGCTCCTGAGAGCCTCCGCTTGATTTGAACTGCCAAGCCCGCGGGCCACAGTCCCGCACTCAACCACTTACACCATCGGGGCTCAGCCCTCAAATATTCTTTCTTTTAACTTGACCCAGCAACATTACTCCTGGGATATCTTTGGCTACTTCTTATAGACATCTCCTAGGAAAACTTAACTAAAATTTTATCTGAACTGTGTGTGTGTGTGTGTGTGTGTGTGAGAGAGAGAGAGAGAGAGAGAGAGAGAGAGAGAGAGACCCTGATGGATAGTGGGTTGAACTGCTAACTGCAAATTCAGAGGTTCAAGCCCATCTGTCACTCCTCAGGAGAAAGACCAGGCTGTCTATTCCTGGAGAGATCGATGTCTTAGACACCCAAAGGTGCAGTTCTATTCCTTCCTGTAGGGTCATTTTGATTCAGAATTGACTCAATAGTAGTGAGCTTGGTTTGGGTTTGAGAGTGTATATGTGTGTGTATAATTGTTATTCTTTAACATTAGCAATCTACACATAAGTGGAACACATTTGGAAGTTCAAAAGTCCTTATAGACCTAAGTAAGTGTTCATAGTGATGAAAAGCATTTAACAAAATCTAAGGCTAACTTAGATAGGTTAGATACCATTAAGGGTAAACACCAGGTCTGAAATAGATCCATTATCTATGGTGGTCCATTAGCCTTGGGTATTTGGATAGATTGTTTTCTTCTGAGTTGTTTAAAAAGAAAGAGTAATTAATTCATCTTTCCCGGCATTTATTTATAAATTTTAGTTGTGTTGTAGAGACGACAACATTACAAAGGATTTTGACATTTTACTTAAGAAAAAGACAATAAAAAAAAAGAAAAAGACAATCTAGCTTCTACTTCTGTTTTATTTTATGGGAGCCTATGAGTAATTTAGCTGGAAAACAAAAAGAATCCTCTTGCAACTACATTGTCAAAACACTGAAAGTGATTTCCCTATTTAGGCTGACATGATGTAATGTCTGACATCTGCTTCAAAATAATCTAGCGGAGGGGAAGTAGACGAGGGTAGAAAGAAATAAGAGTTACCAGAAGTAAGTCATTTTTAAAGGTGTATGATAAATATATGGGAGTCGTCATAATAAGAGTTAACAAAACTAAAAATCTTTTTATTATGGAAAATGTCAAACACGTGTAAAAATAAATTAAAATATAAAATTAAGTCTTGGCTCTTCCGGTTCTTCTATGGCTTTATATATTTAAATATGCACAGATACGTGTGTGTATGAGAACCAATATGCCAGTCTAATCTTGTTGGATGCCGCTCCTCCTCTTTTCTTCTTTGTTCCTCCAGCCTCCCATAACCAGCAAAGTCTATTTTGTGTGGTGTGAAAACCACTTCTCTTCTATAAGAGTGGTCGCACAGTGTTCGACTCGTAGTGTTTGATGGGCTTGGCTAACTTTGTGGAGCATCATAGCTTCCAAATTTATCCTAAGATGTTTGACAGTTTGATCACGGTATTTTCAGAGATGCACAATAGTCCGCTGTATGAGCTAGAGTTTATTGATCCATTCCTCACAGATGAGCGTATGGATGGTTTCCGTTTTTTCTTTCTACAGATAGTGCTTCAATAAACATGGGTGGGCATATGTTCATGCTTTGTTCTTTCTTTGGGGTGTGTACCGGTAGAAACACTGCTGGGCTATATGGTGTTTCTGTATGCAGGAAGTGCCATACTGCTTCACACAGTGGTTGCACAATTTTGCAATCTTCCTACCAGTGTGTGGTGGTTCTCATCTGTCCACATCCTCTCCAGCATTTGTTATTTCCTGAGTTTTGACTTTTGGCTCTCAGTGCCAGGGTCAGGGCTGCTTTGAGTCACGTTTCTCTGATAGCTAGTGAGTGCAAGCATTGCTTCGCATGATTGTGGATCACTGGCAGGTCCTTTTGGTAAATTGTGTTTTTGTGTCCTCTGCCCAACTTTACTTGAATTCTTCATGTTTTTCTTATCGAGAAGTTGTAGTTTTCTTTTTTTTAATATATATATTTTTTTGTTTTTGGGGCATCACCGCCGTCCGGTGGTGGGAGTAGGAGGTTCAGCCTTGCTGCTGGAATTGAACCTCCAACCCAGTGGGCCGCAGTCCCGCGCTGAACCACTATGCCACCGGGGCTCAGCCCTGAAGTTGTAGTTTTCTATAGATTTTATGCAATGTGTCATTGCCAATTTTTAAATATCCAATCTGTGGGTTCTCTTTTTACTCTTTTGGTAATGCCTTTTGAGCTGAGCCCAGTTGACACAGTAGTTTTGTGCAGGACTGCAACACACAGGATGGCCGGTTCAAATCCAGCAGGAGCTCTCCAGGAGCAAGACTGGGCTTCCTACTCCCACCAGGGCAGTGATTCAAAGAAAAAAGAAGAAGAATGTCTTTTGATGTACGTAGACGTCATAGTTTTAGGCCATCTGAGTTGCCTTCTGAAAATTGAGGGGTTTTTTTTCCATTATGTTTGATGTGTGCTTATGCCTTGTTTTATGACCCTTAAATTTGTCCCTATTTTTTTCATTGATGATCTTTATAATTCTAGGGTTTACATTTAGGTCTTTAATCCATCTGAAATTCATTTTTGTATATAGTGTGAGGTCCTGAGTCATTCTTTTGCAAATGACGTTCCAATTTGGGGGGGGGGGTGGCATCACAGCCCTCTGATGGTTGTAGGAGCTGCCCAGCACTGCTCCTGAGAGCTGCCACTGGACTTGAACCACCAAGCCCGCGGGCCAGAAGTTCCAATTTTGCTGACACCATTTGTTGAAAAATCATCTCTTCTCCAATAAAAGTGGTCAAATCCTTGATAAAAAATCAGGTGTCTGCACAGAATCCAGAACAGATAAACCCCTCAGGAACAGAAATGCAAGTAGCAATACCAGGAGGACAGGGGGAAAGTGGGGAGAGAAGAGGAGAGGAGAAGAGAGGAAGAAGAGAGAACCAATCACAATGATCACTACATAACCTCCCAACCCCCCACCAAGGGATGAACAGCAGAAATGTGGGGGGAGGGAGACAGTGGTGAATGTAAGAAATAAAAATAATAATAATTTAGTAAGGGATCATGAGGGTGGGAGTGGGGGATAGAAAAGAGGAGCTGATACTAAGGACTCAGAGAGTAAATGTCTTTTTGTTTGTTTGTTTGTTTGTTTTTGTTTTTTGGGGGGCATCACTGCTCTCCGGTGATGGGAGTAGGAGGCCCAGCCCCACTGTTGGAATTGAACCTCCGTCCCAGTGGGCCGCAGTCACGCGCACAACCACTACGCCACCGGGGCTCAGCCCGAGAGTAAATGTCTTAAAAATGATGTTGGCAAAAAAAATGATGTTGGCAACATGTGTACAAATATACTTGATACAGTTGTTGTATAGACTGTTGTAAGAGCTGTAAGAGTTCCCAAGAAAATGATCTTTCTAAAAAAATCGGGTGTCTGTAGGTGCTTGGTTTCATTTATGGGCTTGTTAGATCCACTGCTCTAAATATCGATTGTACCAATAACCTCCTGCTAGGACTACATTGGTTTTGAACTAGGTTTTGAAATCAGTGAGTGAGAAGCCTTCTGTTTTGCTTCTCTTGTTGCATGTTAATTAGAAGTGTATTTAACTTATGAATCAATTTGTAGAAACCTGATATTTTTTCTGATATTATATCTTCCTACTATCAATATAGGTAAGCTCTTGGGCTGAGCCCCGGTGGCGTAGTGGTTGTGCACAGGACTGCAGCCCACTGGGACGGAGGTTCAATTCCAGCAGAGGGGCTCCTACTCCCACCACTGGAGAGCAGTGATGCCCCCCCCCAAAAAAGACATATATATATATATGTAAGCTCTTTTAAAGCTTGTCTTTAATGTCTTTTTAGCGATGTTTTATAATTTTCTTATTTTTGTTTTTGTTTTTTTAGTTTTTAGGCATCACTGCCCTCTGGTGGTGGGAGTAGGAGGCCCAGCCTTTGCTCCTGTGAGCTGGAATTGAACCTCCAACCCAGTGGGCCACAGTCCCGCACACAACCACTACGCCACGGGGGCTCAGCCCGTTTTATCATATTCTTGTTTTTTTGGGGCATCACTGCTCTCTGGTGGTGGGAGTAGGAGGCCCAGCCCCACTGCTGGAATTGAACCTCCGTCCCTGTGGACCGCAGTCCCGCGCACAACCACTACGCCACCAGGGCTCAGCCCATTTTATCATTTTCTACACATAAGTTTTAAACTTCTTTTGATGAATACGTTCTTGATAATGTCATGGTTTTATTGATACTTTAGTGTTTTTTTTCTATTTAAACCATTTTATTGGGGCTCTTACAACAATCCATACATCAATTGTATCAAACACATTTGTACACATGTTGCCACATTCATTTCCAAACGTTTTCCACTTGAGCCACTTGCTATAAGCTCCTCTTAAAAAAAAAAAGCTCCACTTTCCCCTCCCCTCCCTTTTTTTAAATGAATCATTTGATTGGGGGCTCATACACCTCCCCTCACGATCCATACACACATCAATTGTATGCAGACCTCATTTGTACACTTGTTGCCATCATCACTCTCAAAGCATCCTCCCTCCACTTACGCCCCCAGCTCCACCTCCCCATATTTCCCTTTCCCCCATGAACCTTTAATAATTTACAAATTGTTATTTCTCATCATACACTGTCCAATGTGTCCCTTCACTCACTTCCCTGTTGGCCATGCCCCAGAGAGGAGGTTATATGTAGATCCCTGAAATTGGTTCGCCCTTTCTACTCCACCATCCCTCCACCCTCCCAGTATCACCACTCTCCCATCACTTGTCCTGAGGGAATATTTATCCTAAATTCCCCATGTTTCCAACTCCAGTGTACCTCCCCTGTTCTAGCCGGACTTGCCTGGTAGAACCGAGAACATGATAGTGGGTGGAAGGAAACATTTGAGAACTAGAGGAAAGATGCAAATTTCATTGTTACTACACTGTACTTTAACTGGCTCATCTTCTCCCTGCAACCCCTCTGTAAGAGGATGTCGCTTCACCCATTGATGGACTTTGGGTCACTAAAGTGTTTTCTTTATATAGTTACATCATCGTCGCTTCTCAGCCTTTTGGTTAGGAACAAGTGTATATAGTTACACCATGAAATTATGCTGGTATACAGAATCACCATTGATTTTTGCATTTTGACTGTCTACTCGGCTATCTTGCTATGATTCTTCTTTTACTCTGATAGCTCATTGGTAGATTCTTTAGTTTTCTTTTCAGAAAATAATCACAGCATCGAAGTGTAAGGACAGTTTTACTTCTTCATTTTCAATACCAATGTCTGGAATTTATTATGTCTTTATTGCACTCGCTAGGACCCCACCACCACATTTTTCAATAAAAATCATGATGAAGTCATGGCTCTCCTTCTTCCAAGACAAAATTGTTTGTTCTTTTAGCAGTCCATGGTACCTGCACTATTCTTCACCAGTATCATAATTCAAATACGTTGATTCTTCTTCAGTCTTCCTTATCTAATGTTCAGCTTTCACAAGCAAACCTAGAGGCATATGAGACCTTTGACTTGAGTCAGGCACATCATAGTTAGTCCTCAAAGCCACCTTCTTGTTCTTCAGCTCTTTAAAGAGATCTTGCGTAGCAGACTAACCCAGTGCAATGTGTCAATTGAGCTTTTGTATGCTGCTTCCAAGAGTGCTGATTGTGGGTACAAGCAAGAGGCAATCCTTGACAAACTCCATCTTGTCTTCATTCATTATGATGGCCTACTTAACTGGATGGATTTAGGTCTTCTTGACAGTGAGTGGTAACCCACACCAGACACGTCGATGCTTGATCTTCATCAGCAACTGCTTCAAGTCCTCCTCACTTTCAGCAAGTGAGGTTGGCTCATCCGCATGCCACGGGTGGTTAATAAGCCTTCCTCGAATCCTGATGTCAAATTCTTCTTCATATCATCCAGCTTCTCTGATGATTTGCTCAGCACACATACTGAACAAATATAGTGAGAGGATATAGCCCTAAAACACACCGTTCATGATTTAAAACTATGCAGATGGGGGGGCTGAGACCCGGTGGCGTAGTGGTTGTGTGCGGGACTGCGGCCCACTGGGATGGAGGTTCAATTCCAGCTCACAGGAGCAAAGGCTGGGCCTCCTACTCCGACCACCAGAGGGCAGTGATGCCTTATTAAAAAAATACAAATAAATAAATAAACAAAAACAAAAACAAACTATGCAGTATGCCATTGTTCTGTTCGCACAATTGCCTCTTGATTCATGTATAGGTTCCATGTGAGCACAACTCACTGTTTCAAATATTCCCATTTACTCAAGGCTACCAATAGTTGTGATTGTCCACAGAGTCAGCCTTAAGAGGCTACTAAAAACCCAGCACCTGCTCACTGGCCATTGAGTGTATTAGAATTCTTCTTAACCATAATGAAGAGCACAGTTGTTTTGAAGGTTTCTGAGATAACTACTCTTTTTTTGGGGGGGGCGGGGGGGCAAAACTGCTCTCCGGTGGTGGGAGTAGGAGGCCCAGCCCCACTGCTGGAATTGAACCTCCGTTCCAGTGGGCCGCAGTCACGCGCACAACCACTACGCCACCGGGGCTCAGCCCTATATAATCAATTCTATCTATAGATTTCCCAGGAGCTCCGGTGGCATAGGGGTTCTACATTGGGCTGCTCACTGCAAGGTCAGAAGTTTGAAACCACCAGCCGCCCTGCAAGAGAAAGATGAGGTTTTCTACTCCCATAAAGAGTTACAGTCAGGGCTGAGCCCCGGTGGCGTAGTGGTTGTGCATGGGACTGCGGCCCACTGGGTTGGAGGTTCAAATCCAGCAGCAAGGCTGGGCCTCCTATTCCCACCACCAGAGGGCAGTGATGCCCCAAAAACAAAACAAAAAAAAGAGTTACAGTCTCAGAAAGCCACAGGACCATTTCTCCCCTGGCCTATTGGGTTACTGTGAGTCAACATAGCCTACGTCAGTGAGTTAGAGATGTTCTAACATAGAGATTGGTGCTCCTATATTATTCCTGGGATAATCCAAGCTTGGCTGTGATATGTTTCTTTTTTTTTATTCATCATTGGATATTTTTTGCTAATGCTTTGTTTAGACTCTTGGCACTTTTATTATCAATTAAAATGGATCTGTAATTTCCCCCTTTCTGTTCTTCAATCTGGGTTTGGTATCAAGTTTATATTGGCTTCATGGAAATGCTTGAGATGGAACCTCCACCACCTTCTCCTCCACTCTATTCTGAAGCAGATTATCTTGTATTATCTTGATCTCTTCATTGAAAGTTGATAGACTGTAAAACTGTCAGGACCCAGTGCTTTCTTTGTGTAAAGTGGTCCTCCTCTTCCTCCTTCTTTTTCTTCTTTTTTAACTTTATAAATTCAGAAAAAGTTGTGGGGGAAAAAAGTGTCCTGAGCAGTCTGGTGTACCCTTCACCCAGTTTCTCATTATGCAAACACCTTGCATAATCACTATACAATATCACAACCAGAAATTTGACCTTGCTACAGAATTTTATCAGACATGATCTTTTGCAATTGCTCTCTTTTTACTCCTCACAATACCCTTGAGTTCTATCCAAGTTGTTGCATGTGTCAATAGTGCATTCACTTTTTAAAATAAATAATTTTTTGAGGGTTCATACAATGCTTATCACAATCCATACATACAGACATTGTGTCAAGCACTTTCATACACTAGCTGCCCCCATCATGCTCAAAACATTTGCTTTCTGTTTGAGCTCTTGACATCAGCTCATCATCTTTTCCCCTCCCTCCCCGCTCCTCCCTTCCTCATAAGCCCTTAATAATTTATATATTATTATTTTGTCATATTTTACACTGCCCGACATCTCCCTTCGCCCACTCCTCTGCTGTCTGTCCTCCAGAGAGGAGGTTATGTGTAGATCCTTGTAATTGGCTCCCCATTTCTACCCCATCTTCCCTCCACCCTCCCAGTATTGCCACTCTCACCACTGGTCCTGAGGCTCATCTGTGCTGGATTCCCTATATTTCCAGTTCCCATCTGTACCAGTGTACCTCTTCCAGGCTACTTGGATTTCTAAGGTAGAATTGGTATCATGATAGTTGGGGGAAGGAGGCCTTTAAGAACTAGAGGAAGGTGCTAAAAAAAAAAAAACTAGAGGAAAGTTGCATGTTTCATCATTGCTCTCCTCCCCACAACCTTTCTGTAAGAGGATGTTCAATTGCCCACAAATGGGCTTGGGGTCCCCACTCTGCACTCCCCCTCATTCACAATAATGTGATTCTTGTTCCTTGATTTTGATACCTGCTCTCCTCAACCCCTCACGATCACACAGGTTGGTGTGCTTCTTCCATGTGGGTGTTGTTGCTTCTGAGCTAGATGGCCGCTTGTTTATCTTCAAGCCTTTAAGACCCCAGATGCTATATCTTTTGATAGCCAGGCACCATCAGCTTTCTTCATCCTCTTGCTCATGCCCCCACCTGTCCTCAGTGATTGTATCAGGAAGGTGAGCACACAGTGATATGGTTTTTTTTTTCCCTGTTTGATGCCTGAGATCTGATCCCTTCGACACCTCATGACCACACAAGTTTGTGTGTTGCTTCCATGTGGTCTTGGTTGCTTCTCGGCTAGATGGCTGCTTGCTTACCTTCAAGCCTTTAAGACTCCCGACACTATATCTTTTGATAGCTGGGCACCATCAACTTTCTTCACCACATTTGCTTATGCACCCATTTGTCTTCAGTGATCATATCAGGCAGGTGAGCATCATGGGATATCAGTTTAATAGAACAAAGTGTTCTTGAGTTGAGGGAGTACTTGAGTGGAGGCCCAAGGTCCATCTGTTGCCTTAGTACTACACTATAAATTTATGTACACAGGTTTATTTCCTAGTGCATTCTTGTTTGACTGCTGAGTAGTATTCTGGTTGACTGTCCCACAGTTTCAGCCATTGAAAGGGATTTGGGTTGTTTTCCGTTTGGGGTACAAAATTCCATGTGTAAGGGGCTGAGCCCCGGTGGTGTAGTGGTTGTGCATGGAACTGCGGCCCACTGGGTTGGAGGTTCAAATCCAGCAGCAAGGCTGGGCCTCCTACTCCCACCATTGGAGGGCAGTGATGCCCAAAAACAAAAAAACAAAAAAACCTCCATGCGTAAAGCTTCTATGGACATTCATGTACAACCTTTTTTTTTTTTTTGGCATCACCGCTCTCCAGCGGTGGGAGTAGGAGGCCCAGCCCCACTGCTGGAATTGAACCTCCATCCCAGTGGGCTGCAGTCCTGCACACAACCACTACGTCACCGGGGCTCAGCCCATGTAAAACCTTTTTTTATTTTATTTTATTTTATTTTTTTTAGGCATCACTGCCCTCAGGTGGTGGGAGTAGGAGGCCCAGCCTTTGCTCCTGGGAGCTGGAATTGAACCTGTGCCCCAGTGGGCTGCAGTCCTGCGCACAACCAGGGGCTCACCGGGGCTCAGCTCCATGTACAACCTTTTATATAAAATAAGTTTCCCCCCTTTTTACTATATTTGAAATGAACTTGTAAACCATCAAAGACTCCAAATCCACTTCAGTTCTACTTTTCCTTCTTATTTTAGCCACTCAGACCAATATTTAGATCTGAGGGACAAGAAATCTGAAGTGTAAGTTTTCCTTTTTTTAAGACAAATGCTAAAGTATGTCATCTCAAATATTTTAAGATTACTTGCTTTTTTAATTTTTTTGCATTTTTGTTTTTAATTCAATTTTATTCTTTTAGCTTCCAGTATTTGCGCAAATCATACAAATGTTTTACTTTATTGGTATCAAGTTTTCTCGCATATTTTCCTTTTCCATTCACAATACTGGCTGCAACTTCTTCCTTTCTTCACACTAGATCTTGCCAACGATATGACTGCTCTGTTAGATTTTTATTTCCCCCAAACCATTTTGGGGGGGACAACAAACATCACCCCACAGTTAGATCTCATCGAGCAGTGTTATACAATCGCTATCACCGTTGGCTTCAGAACATTTTCTTCCTTCTGGAACTCCCTGGTACCAGCTCTCCTTTGCCCTCCTCCCCCATTTTACCCTCCTAGGAACCTTGATTCTATGTGCTTTCTCTAGAGGTTTATCGATTCTGGATGTCATATGGTGAAAAACATGTAAAAATTCAAGAGGTCCACCCACAATGCTAAAATACATCCAAGACAAACCCCAATTAAAAAAAAAACAAACTAACTAAGGGCTGAGCCCCGGTGGCATAAGTGGTTGAGTGCGGGACTGCGGCCCACTGGCTTGGCGGTTCAAATCCAGCAGCAGTTCTTCAGGAGCAAAGCTGGGCCTTCCACTCCCAACAGAGGACAGTGATGAAAAAAAAAAAAAACGAAGTAAAAAGTATTTTAGAAAAACAGATCAGATTCAAAGGATATCAGAAGATGGATCGAGGGACAAGGTGTTAACCCTTCAAGTCAGGTGTATCATTCTGATCTCCTAAAGTCATTGCTTTGCTTCTCTTTGTGAGGTGATCAGCTGCTTTCCATTCCTCAATTATGGATCTCGGGAAATCCCTGGAGGTTTATTTCCCATGTGGCTCTCCCAAATGTATCTGGAGCTGCCACTGTCATTCAGAGTCCTCTGCGTACCTGAATCTCACAGTTCCAGCTCAGATGCCAGTCCTTCCTTTGGCTTTGGATTATATCATTTATAATCCTTGGATCATGGATGTTGGTGTGCCTCTTCTGTGTGGACTTAGTTGACACGACTTAGATGGCTGCTTGTTGGAAACAAGTCTTTAGGACAGATGCTGTTCAATCTGATAGCTAGGCACTATCTAATTTCATCACCACACCTTTCTATAGCACGATATCTCCCGTCTTTCCTTCCAGGGGGTGAGTATCAAGCAGGGCCATAATGTAAGAACTAAAATGGTTCTTATATTGGAGCTAGGAAGTCGTGCAAGCCCTAAATCATTCCCAGATCTATGCTTTTGTTTTTGTTTAACTTTGGCTCCCCTAGAGACATTCTTGTGCATTAACTGTAGAGAATCTTATCAATCACCTCTCTGGAGCATAAGGATCTTTCTTTTTCTTTTTGGCATCACTGCTCTCTGGTGGTGGGAGTAGGAGGTCCAGCCCCACTGCTGGAATTGAACCTCTGTCCCAGTGGGCCGTAGTCCCGCGCACAACCACTACGCCACCGGGGCTCAGCCCAAGGATCTTTCATTAATAGTTTCTTAGATTAACCCCTGGTACTAATTTTTTTTTTGGGGGGGGGCATCACTGACCTCTGGTGGTGGGAGTAGGAGGCCCAGCCTTTCCTCCTGTGGAGCTGGAATTGACCCTCCTTCCCAGTGGGCCCCAGTCTCGTGCACAACCACTGTGCCACCGGGGCTCAGCCCCTGGTACTAATTTTTAAGATACTGTTGACGAAATAATTTTGGACCAGTGTAGGCTAACTACATAACGCAATACCTGAATTATTCACGGGAACAGAGTAAACCCTTACATGGCTGGATACTTTTTTCACAAACAACGGGAGTTGGTTGTCAGGCAAAATTTATGACGATATTCGTGTTTTGTGAGATTTTTATTTTCTTTTCCTTTGGTTCTACCTCATTGTGGTTCACCTTTATCAACTGAGTTTTTATAACCTTAAGCTTGTGTTTCTTGTTGCTTGTTTTTACATGCAAAACAGTGATTCTCAGGCTTTCTTCTTTTCAAATGGGAATATCTGAGATCAGTACCATTAATCCATGTATTTATCATTGCTTAGGCCAACAGACTTTCTGCTTTCAATGTAATTTCTTATTTGATTTGTAATTGATTGAATGGTACTTACATTTCTAAGTATATAAGGATTTAATTTTTTATTGTTACCTTCTAATGTATTAGTATTGTGATATGTTTTTTGAGACTTATTCATTTAAATCTGTGAGACTTGCTTTATGAGTCCCACAGAATTAATTTTTATAAATGCTCCATGAACATAGAGAATCCATATACCTAAGAGTTGGTTGCATTCGTCTTTGTATGCCCATTTGGAAGAGGTGGTTGACCACTATGCTCAGTACATGTTGGCTATCTTCATAATAAAAAACAATATGGCTTGATCAAGTAGGATTCATTCTTTGGGAAAAGTATGATGTCGCATGTTTTAAATAGGTACATTTAGTTCGCATGTTCAAAGGGGCAATAACACAAGATCGTCTTAATTGGTATAAGGGGAAGAACATTTTATAAAGTTCATTTAATGACCGTATTTTTTTTTAAATTAGCAAACTAAGACTAGACAGGAAAACTTGGTAAAGGTTTTATGCCAAAAATCTGTAGCGGCTGAGCCCCGGTGGCGCAGTGGTTGTGCGAGGAACTGCCGCCCACTGGGATGGAGGTTCAATTCCAGCTCCACAGAGCAAAGGCTGGGCCTCCTACTCACACCATCAGAGGGCAGTGATGCCTGAAAAAAAAAAAATCGGGCTGAGCCCCGGTGGCGTAGTGGTTGTGCGCGGGACTGCGGCCCACTGGGACGGAGGTTCAATTCCAGCAGTGGGGCTGGGTCTCCTACTCCCACCACCGGAGAGCAGTGATGCCCAAACAAACAAACAAACAAAAAAAATCTGTAGCAAGTGGTGCAGTTAATGGAGACCTTTGCGTTCGTTTCCTGTTTAGACTAGGTATAAGATCAGGCTGGCTGAACCCCAGTGGTGTAGTGGTTGTGCGCAGGACTGCGGCCCACTGGGATGGAGGTTCGATGCCAGCTCCACGGAGCAAAGGCTGGGCCTCCTACTCCCACCACCTGAGGGCAGTGATGCCCCCCCCCCAAAAAAAAAAAAAGACCAGGCTGACTCATCATCACTCTTGTTTACCGTATTACTGGAGAAAAGACAAAGCAATAAAAGGAGAAAAAAAACCCTGATTTCAGTGGTAAAAGGACTGCTTGCATGTGACAGAAGTAGAAGGGCCAACAATACCATAAGAAAGCTATTAGAAGCAGTCGGAGAATTCAGAAAGCAATGGGAGAGACCATGAGGAGCTCACCACCAAAGGGAGCAATCCTCGACTGGAAAGAAAGGTTTATGAAGCAGCGGGTGTTGGGAAAGTGGACCATAATAAACATGGTGTCTGCCTTAAACTGTGGGCCTGCAAAGCCATCTCCAAGGAGATTAAAGACCTCACTGTGAAAGAGCAACGTTTTGAGTTAATCAAAGAAAATATCAGTGAACACTTACATTTGTTGTTGGTTTTTTTTTTTGAACACATACATTTGTTAACTTAAATCTGGAACTTAAGTGAAACTTAAATCAAAAGCAAGCGTGATTTTGATTATATTAAAATGAAGCACTTCCATTCCAAATACGATATTGTGGAGAAAGCTAGAAGACAGAATGAACACTATTGAAAGCTTTGTCCTCCCTCCAACGTCCATAAAAATTATTTAGATTCCCCTCCAAAAAAAATTTTTTTAATTGCTTAGCTAGTGTTCATTAACCTAAATTGTTAATCTGTACAAAGCAACTATCCATGTATTTTGATTTAAAAAAACCAGTCTTATACATGTATCCTTTCTTTTTCTTGACAGTGTTTTAAATTCCATGCCAGTGGCTAAATTAATGGTCGTGTCAGTAGAATTGCCACATGCCACTTGGATATATAACCCGCCACTTCCTTCAACAAAGTAATAATGCGATGTCTTTGCAGTGAACCGGAGACAGGCATAACAATAGACACACGGTGGGTTTTGAAGGTGCACTGACTCATAGCTCTGATCTCAGGACAATTCCTTGTCATGGCACGGCCCTGCTTAATCCGTGCCTGTGACATGATCCCTGAAGAGAGGGGTGCCATAGCAAAGTGCCCCTATCAAAGAATCACATCCGGGTTTTAAAGGCTTGTCTTACAACTCGTAGCCATCCAAGGGAGGTGTCAACCAAGTGCGCCTGTAAGAAGCACATCAGCTTATGCGACCCAAGAATTGTAAATAGTAAAAACGAAAGGCAGAGGAAGGAGGGTAGGAGCGTCTAAGTTCAGAGCTCTCGGTTTGCAGTAGGCTTTGTATGGCGGTGAAAGCCCAGAACCCATTCGCAGGGTCCCCTATGTGGATGAAGCTTCAAGTGAATCCCCTTGGACAAAGAACTAGCAATGGAAAAGGCTTTTTTATCCGAGTAGGGTAGATGACTGTCATGGTAATTAGGTTCAAATGTGGCAGCTTTCCATTTGATCCCCCTCTCCATCCAAAGTATAATTGCTCCAGTCTTTCAGTTTTGGGGGGAGAGGGGGCATCACTGCCCTGGTGGGAGTAGGACGCTCCCGTGTTTATATTTTCTACTTTGTTTACGATTGACATGCATCCCTGCTTCAGCCTGTCATCGCTGTTGGATCCTTTCTTTGTGCTTTACTTTGATTTTGTAGGTTTTCCTGTAGACGAAACCCAGGATAGGTAAACCTATAGGGCCAACGACTGGATTAATAGTTTCAAAGGGGCATGGCGAGGGAGGCGGGTGAGAAATGGAGCGCTAATAACAAGCACAAGGAAGAAATGTCTGGGATTGATAAAGGTGATGGTTGCACAACTCAGGAATGTGATCGAACCAATGGAATGTTTGACATGTGCATTAGATGTCAATGAAACTGCTAAAATAAAAAATGAATCAATTAAAATTAAAATAGCAGAGAATGGACTTTTTCCATGAACTTTGTAAAGCCTTCTTACGTGTATTTTATATATGTGCTTGGGTACATATATTTGCCTATTATGATATAGGCATAGTTTGCTTCTTTGTTTTTTGTGGCATCATTGCTCTGGTGGGAATATGAGGCCCAGCCTTGCTCCTGGAGAGCTGCTGCTGGATTTGAACTGCCAACCCTGTGGGCCGCAGTCCCGCACACAACCACGAGGCCGCCAGGGTTCAGCGATTTAGGCCTAGTTTTTTTTTTGGGGGGGGGCATCACTGCCCTCTAGTGGTGGGAGTAGGAGGCCCAGCCATGCTCCTGGAGAGCTGCTGCTGGATTTGAACCTCCAACCCAGTGGGCCGCAGTCCCGCATACAACCACTATGCCATCGGGGCTCAGCCCACAGGCATAGTTTTATGCATCTTTAAAACACTAATAGGGAGCTGAGCCCCAGTGGTGTACTGGTTGTGCACAGGACTGCGGCCCACTGGGATGGAGGTTCAATTCCAGCTCACAGGAGCAAAGGCTGGGCCTCCTACTCCCACCACCTGACGGCAGTGATGTCTAAAAAACTAATACAATCAATTCTGACTATAATGTCATTTATCTTCATTTTAAAGATGAAGAAATTAGAGCAAAAAAGCCCAAACCACATCCATTGGCTTCTAGTTGATCCTGACTCATAGTGACCTTATACTGTAGGGGGTTTCTTCTTTATGAGAGCTGATAGCTTCAGCCTTCTCCCTCAGATCGGCAGGGGGATTTGAATTGCTGACCTTTAGGTTAGCAGACCAGGGCTTATCTGACAGTGTCACCGAGCCTCTTTTAAGACAGAGCAGGGTCAGTAATTTACCAACTCTGAGAGGGCTTATAAAGACTCCAATTTACACATCCAGTTTTACTGGGCAGTTTTACTGAAACACTCGTCTGTATCATGCTATCTGCAGAAACTAGCGGGATTGCAAAAGGAAAGGAAATAGCTCTGAGACACTAGTTATAGCAAAAATATGTCATTGAAGAGAGCAAGAGGTGAGTTTACCTTTGACGTTCTAGGCATGATAGATGTCAAAGAAAAGCAGGATGGGTGCTGGAGCAGGAAGAAGAATTCATTGTACTGAAGTTCAGTTTCTGTCTATTCAGGTACCTGGCATCTACTTTGCATAATAAACAGCAACTCAGGTTGAAATTATCTACCTGGAGGAAGAGATTTTAAGTTTGCAAATAGCAGCACAGATAGAGAGTGTTTGCAAACATAATACAGTTCTGAGGTGTGTGGGGAGAATCATTATGTCTTGGCTAATTAATTCTATCTCAAAGGATTCATATTTTGTCTACATTATAGAATCTTTGGAGATGGCAAAAAATCAAATCGGCACTTGACTGAGACTGCACAGATTGGCAGCACTTACTGCATATTTCTAATAAACAAGGAGAAAGGGAAACACCAACCAAATTGAAGCCTAATTTAAAAAAATATGTAACCATGTGAAAATGAGAAAAAACTAAGTGTCGCTATTGAGTACATGATACTTATGATTCAGTTTTTGGCTGAGGAATATCTGAAGTTTAGAAGCTTGCCCAAGAAAGTTAATGAATGTGAAAATGGGAGTTTTCTTTCTTTGGCAAGAAACCATGATAAAATTTGACACAATTATAGCAGAACATTTCAACAGAATATAAACACTAACACAAAATAATATTACACATTGTTTAGGGATTTGCAGTTGTAAAGACTTTAAATCACAGTGAATAAGATCATGAAGAAAGGAAGAAACATTAGATGTTATTTAATTACTTAAAAATATTCCAGATTTACAGCCCATGGAGCACATAACTGTTATTTCAGGTTTGTCCACTACTAAAATGTGAACTTTTAGGGGGAGTTTTCTCAATAGATGACCTGACAAGGGAAGGGTTATTACATCCTCACTAAATTAAGTTCATACAAAAGCAGCACATCAGATGTGTGACCTAAGAATTGCAAACAATAAAAAGGGAACCTAGAAGAGGGAATAGTACCAGTGCCTAAATGCCAAACACTTGGTTTGCAGGACACTGTGGATGGCAGTGGAAACCCCCAGTCCATTTGCAGGGTCCCTATGAGTCCCCAGTAGATCCTAACGGTCCATAAATGAGGAATGTGAGCAGCTTTAATATCAGACAAAGAACAATTAAAAGTGTTTCTGAGCAGCTGCAGTTAGGCTGGAATGTAACACACCTTGTCATTAGATCTCCCATTGGACCTATTTTCAACTTATTCTAAAATTTTAATTATCCTGGGCTTTTTCTTAGATTGAGGCCATTTTCTTTTTTATATCATCATGATGCTGGAGGCTTTGCTGTTGTTGTCCTTTGTCCTTGTTTTGTATATGTTTCTGTTTATCAGACAGAATGAGTGGTGGTATGAAGACAGTGACTGAAACAATAATTGCCTACGGGTGCCTGAAGGAGAGGTAGGGAAATGGGGAGTCAGCATCAATGGATACAAGAAGGAAGAAAAATATCTAAAGTTGAGAATGGTGGTAATTGCACCACTCTTCTTAATATAATTGAAGTATTGAATTTTATGATGTGTTTCCTTTGGCGGGGGCATCACTGCCCTCCGGTGGTGGGAGTAGGAGGCCCCAGCACAGCCACTGGGGCTCAGTCCTATGATGTGTTTCTTATAATATAGCTCGATAGAACTAATTAACAAAACAAAACAAAACCTAAGCCTGGGCAAAAATAATCCAAGGGATCACGAATGTGACAATGCTTCCCAAATTTAGTTATAGCCTAAAGAAGATTCTTGAGGGCTGAGCCCCGGTGGCGCAGTGGCTGTGCATGGGACTGCGGCCCACTGGGATGGAGGTTCAATTCTAGCTCCACAGGAGCAAAGGCTGGGCCTCCTACTCTCACCACCTGAGGGCAGTGATGCTCCCCCCCTCAAAAAAAAAAACAAAAACAAAAAAGAAGATTCTTGAAAAACAATTCTAGAGAAATCTGTTTTATGCACTTTTTAAACTTGGTAGTGAAAAAAAGAAGAAGAAGAAAAGAAAAAACTTGGTACTGAACCACGTGGTAAAAATTGTTTTGGGGCTGAGCCCCGGTGGCGTAGTGGTTGTGCGCGGGACTGCGGCCCACTGGATGGAGGTTCAATTCCAGCTCACAGGAGCAAAGGCTGGGCCTCCTACTCCCACCACCTGAGGGCAGTGATGTATAAAAAAAAAACAAAAAAAATTGTTTTGATATTAGTGAATTTTAAAAATATCATTGGGCCAAGGGCTCAAGTAGAAAATATCTGGAAATGAAGATGGCAACTTGCGTACAAATATGTTTGATACAAATGATGTGTGGGATGTTATAAGAGCTGTAAGAGCCCCCAACAAAATCATTGCAAAAAAATATATATATATATATATAAAATCATTGTGAATTAGCAAGCAAAATCTCAGTTTGGATGATAGGTTGGAGTGTTTCCATGATAAGATTAAAGCCAGTGCTGGATCCACAATGGAAAGATCCAGTGGACGCCATCACGTCCCTGAAAAGTCAAGGGACACCATATAAAGATTGGGGGCTATTGTGAATGCATTAGTGCTGAGTGTATAAAATAAAGAAATCAATTCTAAAATGCAAGATATCTGCCAGCAAATCTCCATCGTGCGTGTGAAATTCTGAGAGCAGTTCTTGGCACAGGGTGGAAGCCCACTAAAAGAAGCTGTCCTTAACTCAGTCAGTCCACACCTTCCTACACTGGGGTCCCTTCCCAGGACCTAATGGTTGTTCTCAGATTGCATCAGTTCTCTTAGAGGTATGCATCTTCTCTCTTAAATTAGTTTGGGTGAGATTCGGTTGCTTTTAACCAAAGAGCTCTTCTAAGCAAATCTGCTCTGTAAACCTTTATTCAACCATGATGAAATATTAAAATAAAACAAAAAGTACTAGCCCACAATCCCTGTGTGACAATGGGACCTGGTGACCCTCTTGCCCTGGCCCTGCCAATCGTCCCTTCTCATCGGGTGCTGCTCTGCCCTCTCCCCAGAGTCCCTGCAGCTCCCTGAACTTGCCACCCTTCCTCCCTCTGGCCTCCAGACCCCAGCTTCTCTTCTTCCTACTTTCAGGAATATCTTTTTCTTCTTTAAGAATGCTTGCTCTCCCCTTCCCTTCTGTATCCCTTTTTCACTCCGAATCTAGTAAAGAAAAAGGTCATCTTCACAGACATTGTGAGAAGGACCGAGATCTCCACACACACCGCCCCCCTACCTACTTAAGTTTTTCTGAAGGGCAGAGGAGACTGATAATCCTCTGGCCAAGGTTCCCTCATATTTTACTTTGTCTAGTTTGCATTAAGAAAAAATATTGAGGGCTGAGCCCCAGTGGCGTAGTGGTTGTGCACAGGACTGCGGCCCACTGGGATGGAGGTTCAATTCCCGCTTACAGGAGCAAAGGCTGGGCCTCCTACTCCCACCACCAGGGCAGTGATGCCT
>PVJH01031419.1:0-23776 GCA_004026705.1 Nesogale talazaci
CTGAGCTCTTTCTGCCATGTTTCCACTTACCTTGCATCCATCTGACTGCACCCACTGGCATCCTGCTTTGTGAGAAACACTGAGGTAAATATGACCAAGACTGTATTCCCTAATTTATAGCAGAGGGAATCTGGAAAGCTAGTATTCCATGATAGAAAAGTCATCTGATTAAGCTAGAAATAAAGTCCAACTACATTATCCTGCTTTAGATAGCGCTCCCACAGATTCTTCCCTGACTGCAATGCTTCCTTAAAGTGAGCACCTGCTTGATTTTGTCTTCCAACAGAAGCCGACATTCTGTTGCTTTCTATTCCTGTGTCATCCAACCCCTTTCATATCTTCCCCCAATTCAGTTATTAGGTTTCCTCACCCGTGAACTCAGGGACCTGACTGTACATTCCACCTGACCCTGTGACATGTATAACCACTGAATATGCATGTCTTATGGCGATCTATAAACATAAACATGCTACCATAAAAGTGTTTCCTTTATTTTATCCTCTTTCCCCTATTTACTATGATCTTCAATATTATAATGGCACAGTTGTGCCTACTGACCCTTTGGTTGCTAGAGGCTGGCTTCCTCTGACACCGCTTCACCTTTCTGCATCTTCAGGTGCAGCTGCGTGACTCTGAGGAGGGCTCCGGCTCGGCTAGCATCAGATGTTTGGGGCTGGGCAGGCTCCAGATTAAGATTGTTACTTCTTTGATACAAGGTTCCTTCTTAGACAATCTGACCTAACAAAGGGGAAGAATCTCTTAAATGAGTAAGGAGGAGGAAAGCCACTTGCAAAAGGCTGATATCTCACCCCCTAGAACTCATTGCAATAAGGAAATAAATCAAGATGGATCAAAGCTCTTAAAAAGCTAAAGTTTTAACATTCTTCGGAGAAAACTGAAGTGATAAATCTTTATGACCTTGGATTTGGCAATAAACTCAAGACATAACAAAAGAACAAAAAATTTAAAACTTGGACTTCATCAAAATCTAAAATGTTTTTTGCACCAAAGGACTTATTAAAGTAACAAGACTTCCCACATAATGGGAGGCAATATTTTCACCTTCTATTTCGATAATGGTCTCATGACTAGAAATGGGTAAAGGACTTGACTGACTGGTACTCCAAAGAAGGCACAACAGTGGCTGATGAGTCCATGAAACCACATTTTGCTTAAAGGATCGTACAAATCATTTCATGTGGGCCAAGAGATAAATTTGAACATATCATACAGGGATTTAGTTTGCAGGCCACTTTCTTTTTTTTTTTGTGGGCCTCACTGCCCCCTGGTGGGAGTAGGAGGCCCAGCCTTGCTCCTGGAGAGCTGCTGCTGGATTTGAACTGCCAACCCTGTCAGCCGCAGTCCCACACACAACCACTACACCACCGGGGCTCAGCCTTGCAGGCCACTTTCAAAAAAAAAAAAAACAAAACACCAAGTGGCTAATTTTTCAATGACTTGGGCATATTGAACAGTGACTAGCCACTGAAAGTTCTCGATCTTTTGATTTCAAAGAGAGAAAGCATTACCATTGGTACCACATTGCATAGCAGGATCAAAATTGAACATCTTATTGGCATAGGTTCACTACACATTCTCAGCCTAATACAGCTACAAGGTTTTCCAGAATGTACACTGCAATTACTACACTTTAGGTATTGTTTCCAGTGCTTAGGACCCTGGATGCCAGATACTGATTTAAAAGGCCTTAGAACAGGAAAGTATGGTTTTCTTCAAGCACTTGATTCCATCCTAAATTTTCTGTCTTCAGAATGACAAGCATCTCTATGTCCCATAGCTGCCACAGTCCCTTGCCACTTGGTCACCATGACCTGCTAATACCACTTTCTAGGCACATCCTAAGCATACTTAATTAAAGCGGAGTGAGCAGAGACAAAAATGAAAAACAACCCAGTCAGATTTTGAGCAAAATAGAAAGCCACGAAATAGGAACAAGCCACCAACCGACTGACCAGCATAACCTGGGATGCAGGAACCAGAGCAAGACAGTAGTGGTTCTGGCTGTCCAGCTATAATCCAGGCGTCATCTTGGGGAGGCAGGAACACAGATGCCTGCCTGCCTGCCTTTCCTGGGATACACCTGAGTCACAGTAGCTTTTCCAGTATAGGTGCCTTCCAAAAGAGAAAAAAGTACACTCTGAAAGTAATGATGCATATAAAACAAGTCTACCCACTAGAGGGAACTGATGCCCAATAAAATAAATGAAACAAGTTTACCATTTTAAAAATTAAATTTTAGCATGGGTGCCATATCTAGACTTCACCACCAGGTTTATCACGATTCTGACAAAGTTGTAATTGACTTGCAAATATAATTACCCTGTTCACATTATCAAGGATATTTACAATGAAAATTGACACTAAAAATGCTGTTTTATACGGGGCAAAGAAGGTACTGCTGTTCTTGGAGCGATGGAACTGACAACCGATAGTTTTTCTACTGCTCATCTCACAAATTTTATTTTTGTCTAAGTGTTTAATATCAAAATCTTAGAAACTTATTTCATGTGCTCAGTTACACAATCATGCATAAGCATCTTCAGGTATGTTTCTTTCATATGAAATACTCAGGTAGAAAATCACTGGAAACCAATTGGGTAAAATGGGTATTGGAAACTGGTGGGACTAATAATTTTAGTATTATATTTTGAATTTTATGTTTAGAAACCCATGATTATATAGCTAAATATTTTGATGCTTACATCCAGTTTGTGGAGGAAGTTTCATTATCTTTTTATTCCCTTTTACACAAACTTTTTGGAGTACCCTCAGCTAACTGAATACATTTAGACTTATAAATTGCCACACATGTCCTTAAAAGGTACACTTCCTGTTGTTAAGTGGTTTTGTTGTTTCCCAAAGTCACTCGTCCCTAATTTATTGAACTGCTATAATCTCAAGTCCCTTGAAGATTTTTAATGTTCTTTATACAAAGATATATAACATCCCCTTATCAGATTAGTTTAAATATTTTTGGATGTTTCCAAGGGAAATTTAATTCCCTCACAAAATTACTAATAATGTATTTAATTCTTTAATTATGTGTCTTAAAGTAAACAACTAAACACAAGTTCCACCAGCTAGGTAGTGTCTAGCCAGAGGTCAGACATGGAAGTCACAGGTGTTCCAAGCTGACTGAGTCTCCCTTGTGTTTCAGGCTGGGTACACTCTAAAGGAACAGTACTCCTGTCTCCCCCTTTTCTCATAATAAATACATGGCCCTCCCTCTGCCAAGGGATGGAAATCTTAGTTTTACGTGTTTTGGCCTCCAACTAAGACCTCTTAAATTTGAATAAAATACTAAATTGGAACTGCTAACAAATATATTAGCTTAAAATGAGAAGACAAACTTTTTAAATGGTGCCCACAATGAGTTATGAATAAAATATAATGCTTATACATGGGGTGAGCCCCGGTGGCGTCAGTGATTTAGTGCGGGACTGCGGCCTGCAGTCTTGGCAATTCAAATCCAGTGGCGGCTCCCAGGAGCAGCAGTGGACAACACCCACGACCACCAGAGGCAGTGATGCCCCCCCCCCCAAAAATATAATGCTTATACAATTTAAGAACTGATTTCCAGCTAGAAAGTATCAAGGAAGTGATGCTCAGAGGTCATATTATTCAAAGACGTTTCCCCAGCTGTCATACTGTCATGAAGACCACATCTATATGCAAGATAATTTATAATTTATGGAGGGTTCATGGAGGAGGGAGGAGAAATATGAGAAGCTGAAACCAGGAGCTTAAGTGCAAAGAAAATGTTCTAAGAATGTTGATGGCAACAAGTGTACAAATGTGCTTTGCATACAATTGATGTATGTATTGTGATGGGATTTATATGAGCCCTCAATAAAGTAAAATAAGTTTTTAAAAAGTCTGCCATTCAACAAGTTTGTGTGCTAGCTCCTGGGACTGATCACAAGTTCCATAGAATCATGTGCTGCCACAGGATTGGGTTTCCAGGGGGCCCTGCCCCACCTCCCAGCAAGGTAGAAAAGTTAAGGTGGTGGGAAGCAACAAGGTAGGAGTTTCAGAGGACACTCACTAGTCACTCCAGGTGCAACCTGGCCACCATATAGGTGGCTATCCTTTCTTAGGCACTCACAAAGTGCACCTCACTCCAGGACCAGCAGCACTGTGTGGGACAGGCTCATCCTGACAGTCATGGCTAAGCGCCAGGGTTTGCTTCTGAAAACTCTCAGGGGCCAAGTCCCCTCAGCTATGCTTGCCCCTCACTAGCTTGCACTGGAAACAGGCACATTTCTGAAAGAAGAAGAAATGTCCCTCAGAGTCACGGTCACTCACCCTACCCACCCACCCTTTGTGTTCCCTGTGAATGCTCACCTGCTTGCCTGGTCTGTGCCTTCTCTAATCCTTTCCTGCTAACACTTTTCTTTTTAACCAGAATTGTCATAATGTTTATCAGTCTGAGCCTTAAGTAGCTCTCAAACTATGAGGACTTAATTTTCGGTTGGAGAAAATTAACCTCTGGGCTGAATTATCTCTTCTACATTTGGTAACTGAAGGCTTTTAGCTGAACTCAAAAAAGATGACTTGGTTTTCCAAGGCACGACTGACATGTACCAACAGAATGCAGACACTCACACACACACGCATGCACGCACGCTGCACCTCTCTTCCATGCATGGATTCTGATGGCTTAAATGGAATAAAATGTGACTTGTTTCACAGACTAGTTTTTAACAAGCCTCTTGTGTCCAGCCCCAAAGAGAAGGGAAAGCCTGGGTCCATTTCCTGAAATAGGTCATCATTTAATTAAAGAACAAAATGATCAGGAATCAAAAGGTTGCAGCTGTCATTTTTTTGTTAGGCATTATATAAAAAATGGGGGGAAGTATAATATACAACAACCTGTTTTGTGTAACACGAACTCAAAAGACGTCCAAATGAATCGTGATCAGAATAAAAATGCCTTTTTCCACATAATACTGAATGACACCATCACATGTCAGAGGCCTGGGGTGGTATCCTGTGCATGCACATCTCCCGTCCATCTGTCCAGCTGCACACTGTGGAAAACAAGGTTCGAAGGCAAAGGACAGTTTTCTTCTGGCTGAATGATTTGGGTCTTAACTGACCCCAATAGGTCACATGGGTCATACTCTCCTGGCACCAAAGAGTAAGACACGTCCTCTGTTTCCTCTCTGAATGTGCAGAGACGTCACCTCGGTGCGTGAGCATCCGTCTCTCAAACACACCACGTGATCTTGAGCTTCAGGAAAATTCCCTGATGAATGTTCAGTGTTGGTATCAAAAGTTAAACACAAATTCTTCTCAGAAGAAAATCTCTATGGCCTATGGAATCTGAAAAGTTATAAAAAAAAAAGAAAAAAAATTTATAAATCTGTGAAAATGTTCCCAAATCTAGAAATAAATAGGATAGGTGATTACAAGCTCCCTGAAGACCATTATATGAACACGGAGAGAGATCTACTTATGGTAAGGGAGCATCCACTGTGAACTGTGTGTCCCCAACCCACCCCTCACCCTAGACCCCAAGACAGTACACTGGATTTCCTGGACTACCCAGCAATTATGTTTTCACCATTTATCTTGTCAGCTGGTTGTCCAGTGGTGGTTGATATGCTGCTGTGGTGCTGCAGGTTTTGCCAACCAATGTTTCAAATACTACCAGGGTCAGTCAGCCACAGTGAGCAAGTTTCAGCAGAATTTTCAAACCAACTAAGAAGAAATAGGCTGTCTCCTGAGAGACTGTTCAGTGAAAACCTTAGGAAGAGCAGAATGTTGTCAAAGAAACTGCCTGAAGACAAGCTGCTCATCAGAAGGCACTCAAAACAGGATCTGGGAAGAACTACCCCCTCGAAGTGGAGGTGACAGGGAGGAAAAGTTGTAAGCACCCAGCAATAATCCAAACATGATGTATGAAGACTAGATCCAGGAAAAATGGAAGTCATCAAAATGAAATGGAACTCATAAAGAGCAATACTGCAGACATGAGTGAGCCGGAATAGGCCAGTACTAGCCATTTTGAGCTGGGAAAACATGATGGGCTATATAGAGAATGACAAATTCAAGAGAAAGCCATCACATTCATCATCAGCAACACTTCAAGATCTATTATGAAGTACACTCCTGTGTGGAATAGAATGCTAATTAATCCAACTATTACTCAGACACATATACCAGCCACTAAGTTATGAAGAAACTGAATGACTTTACCAACTTCCTCGGTCTGAAATTGATCAAATATGCAATCAAGATGCACTAAGATTTACTAGAAACTGGCATGAAAAAGTTGGATAAGTAAACGAGTCCATGAAAGGCAAAATACAACCTTGAGGATACCCCACCTATACTTAGAGAACATACTAAGAGCAGATATGACACAATTGAGACTAATGACAAGATCCCTGACAAGCTGTAGCATGAAAATAACATCATTCATGAAGAAAGGAAAAGGTCGTTAGAAAATAATGAAAAAAGACCAAAATGGATGTGAGAAGAGGCACTGAAACTGGTTAGAACAAATGGAAGGAATGATGTAGTAAAAAGATACATGGAAAATCTCAAAGAGCAGCTCACAAAAACAGAGGAAATATTAAATTGAAACATCCAAAGACCTGAAATTAGGAAACTAATGAGGAAGAACACATTTAGCATATCTCAAAAGCTGAAAGAAATGAAGAAAATCATGAAGCCTCAAATTATTGTGTAATGTGAGAAGCATCAAAAGATGAAAGAATACCAAGCCACCTCACCCAAAAGAATTTGCTGACATTCAATGATGTGAAGACAGCACATATGATCAAGAACCCATAGAACTGAAGAAATCCAAGCTGCACTGAAATCATTCGCCTGAAGCAATGTTCCAGGAATTGAGAGAACAATGTGAATTTAAATGTTTCCACAAGTTGATGAGGTACTGGGAGCACTCACTAGTGTATGCCAAGAAATTTAGAAGACAATTATCAGACCTACTGACTAGAAGAGACCCGTATTTTTCACCTATTCTAAAGAACGGTGACCCAACAGAACATGGGACTTGTCAAACATTATCACACACAAGTAAATTTTTGTTGAAGGTAATTCAAAAGCAGCTGCAGAAGTACATTGGTGGGGAGCTGCCAGAGGGTTAGGCCAGGTTCAGAAGAGGACTTGGATAAGGGATCTAGATGGCTCTTGACTGAATGCAGAGAATACCATAGGGATGTTTACTTGTGCTTTATTGACTGTGCAAAGACATTTGACTGTATAGTTCATAAACTGTGAAGAATATCACAAGGAATGGGAATTCTAGAACATTTTATGATGCTCATGCAGATCCTCTACCAGCGGTTCTCAATCTGACCCCTTAGGGGGTGTCAAACAGTTCTTTCACTGGGGTTGCCTGGTTCATAACAGTAGCAAAATTACAATTATGAAGTAGCATGAAAAATAAATTTATGGTTGGGGGATCACCACATGTGGAACTACATTAAAGGGCCACGGCATTAGGAAGGTTGAGAATTATTGCTCTGTGGAAAAGGAAGCAGTTGCTCAAATAGAATATTACATAAAGTCAGGAAAGGAGTATGTCAAGGTGGTACCCTTTCACCATGCTTGTTCAGTCTGTATGCTGAGCACATAACCTTAAGAACTGGACTTTACGAAGAAGAACAGGGCCAACATCGGGGTTAGAATGAGACTTGTGAAAATACTTGTGCCATGCAGTTGACACAACCTTGCTTGCTGAGAGGGAAGACCTGAAACATCTATGAAAGTTGTCAAGGATTTCATTCTACTTGGGTCCGCAATTGAAGCTCATAGAAGCAGCAGTCAAGAACTCAACATACCGCACTGGGCAAATCTGCTACACAGGACTGATAGTGTTACAGAGCGAGAATGTCACTGAGAGGACTAAGGTAATGGTGTTTTCCATTGCCTCATACATGTGACAAAAGACTGAAAAGCAGTTGAGTCACGATGCTGGCAAAGAATACTGAGAAACACTGAACTGCCAAAGAACCAACCCATGTGTCTTGGCAGAAGTACAGCCAGAATGCTCTTTGGAAACAAAGTTGGGGAGACCGCCTCTCATGTACTTTGTCTATGTGACTGGTAGAGACCAGTCCCTGGAGAAGGACCATCATGGCAGAATGGATGAAGGCCCTCCAGGAGATGGATCGACAATAACGCCTCACACTTGACAACCTGTAAAGATGACACAGACCGGGCAGCATTTTGTTCTGCCGTACAAAGAGTCACTATGAGTCGGAACCAACTCAAGGGCACCCAGCAGCTGCAAGGAGTACTTTGAAAGGAGGTCACTCAACTTTTGGAAGTGCGACGAAGTCCCAGGTCAGTGGCAAGTCAGGAGGAATAATGAATTACCAAAATAAGATGGTTGCTACCTCCTCAAAAAGTATGTGAGGTCCAGAGAAAACCTCTAAAAAGTTTTAAAGCATTATTTGCCTTTGCCCTTCCAATTCCTCTTCCTCCCTTGATATATACGGCCTGCCGCTGTCTGGTAGCATGGGATTCCCTGTCCCCAGCCTATTCCACAGTCACGAGTCCATCTTTAAACAGCAACCCACGTCGCTGCCACCAGGCAGGCAGCTATGAATCAGAACGACCTTGATGGCGCCTAGCAACAAGAACAACTGCCACGGGGCTGCTTCTATCTCACAGCCCCCCTGTGGGGCAGAGTGGGGCCACCGCCTAGGGTGCCCAACAAGTTTTCTTTATGGACGTGGAGGGCCATGTCTTTGTCCCACTGGGCAACCTCCTTGCATAGCAGCTAAGAGTGAACCTCTGGGCCACCAGAGTTCCTACTGGAACGGCCATGGGATGATGGAAAAATAAACATCTGCTATCTAAGGCAGTGTCTGCGTGCAGGCTTCCTGCTCTCTTTACTTTGGGGGCCTTAGCCTCTTCGAGCAAGGGAGAAAGGACAAAGGCACGTATCTCTGGGAAAACGGTGTGTGGAAACTTCCAACGAGGGCTGCACTCATAGGAAGAGAGGAGGGACTCCTCATTTCTCAATTCTTAACAAGAAGCGCAGGGTCATCCCTTTCTGTGATGATGTGGGGCAGAGACCACCATGTCGCGTGGTGGAAGTCCTGGTAAGGGGAGCAGTAACCACACCCCTCCTGGGATCTGAGCCCCAAACCTGGCAGCCTTTCTCCTCAGTAGCTTTCCCAGCACGTCATATCATGTTCACTCACAGAAGGTGCAGAGCTGGGGAGCAGAGGATGGGGTCTCTGAGCTTTGAAGGGGTGTTAAACCACGTTTAACCCACTGCACAGAGTGGATTCTGACTCCTGAGACACTGCACAAGGTTTACAAGGTCATAAACCTTCACCCCACAGCAGTTTTCAACCTGTGGGTCGAAACTCCTTTGGAGGTCAAATGACCCTTTCACAGGGGTTGCCCAATTCATAACAGTAGCAAAATTACAGTTATGAAGTAGCAATGAAAATAATTTCATGGTTGGGGGTCACCACCACATGAGCTGTATGAAAGGGTCCCGGCATTAGGAAGGTGGAGAACCACAGGGCAGACAGCCTCATCTCTCTTTGGGGAGTGGCCCAACCTCCTCACCCACAGCACCCCTCGGTTTCCTTTGGGAGGTCACCACCGCACTGTAAACATTTCACTGAGGCAGGAAGAAGGGAGACATCTCTCTATAAGAGAAATGAGTTCAGAACGCTTCAGGAAGGGGAGGCAAACAGGCAGAAACATTACTTGTCTTGCTGGGAGGCCTTATTCACCCTGTACTAACCCACCAGCCCCTGGAGAGGCAGCCAGGGCTGTGTCGTTCCACTAGGAGGGTGCTGTCAACAGAGGGCCCTGCAGACATGTGAGACTTGTTTAGCCGGAGATCCAGCTCTTGGTGGCTCTTGAAGATTCGAGATTTCCCCCCTCCCCAACTCCAAGTAAACACCCCCTGACCTCGTCAGATGCTTGCTGGACGCGTGCACCTCCATCTCATTACTCTTGTACTCGTTGAGTTCTTTACGAATCGCAGCCTGCAATATGAACACAGGACACCGTGTCAGCACATGAAAACGGCTAGCCGAGGGCGCTCCCATCACCTGGGGTGGCCATGCTGCCATCCCTGGGCAGCTGAAAGCGAAGGCCACTCCTTTTCAGTGGACACGTAGGCTGCCTTCCTCCTGGGACAGCGTGGGGCTTTGGTGGCAGTGACTAGGCCTTGGCTAGCATGCCTGTGAGCTCTGTCGTGACACAAAAACACTGCAGCCAAGCTCAGCTTCGGGCGACTGCACCCTGAATGTCGTCATCAGATCGTCAAAGGAAGTCTCCAATTTCAGCAGGCCGTGGGGTGTGTCTCTGAAAAATAATGCTTCCCTGGGGCTGCACGGGGGCCAGAGGGGTGGCCTGAGCAGGTCCTCCCAGCTGCCTGTGTGACCCACTGTCAGCATTTCCACTCTCAAGTCACCCCCAAGGGCCAGGCAACGCGGAGCAGGAAAAGCTAAGAGGCAGGAATTGTAATGGGAAGCTCACTCCCTAGACGACGGACTTCTAGTCCAGTGTCTTAACGACTCAGTGCCCAGCACCTCACCCACGGGCAGTCGGGGAGGTCTGCTTGACACCCAAAGCCTGTGTTCTGCTAGGGCCTGTCCAAGCACATGAGAGGGTCGAGGGAGGGCCTGATGGGCTTTCTGTAGAGGGCAATCCCAGGTGTGGACCCTGAAGACTGGCCAGTGCATGTCTTCATCGACCTTACCACACTGCTGACCTCAGACACGTGTGCCCCTGTGGACCACTCCACACTGACCACGAAAAAGTACGTGTCCTCGTGGGTCACTCCACACTCCTGACCACCCTTGTGGGCTACTCCACACCACTGCCGACCACAGACATGTGTGCCCTTGTGGGCACTCCATGCTGGCCAGCAGGTGCCCTGTGGGCCGGACAGAGTTGCCAACCCCCCAGACCGGTGCGCGTCTCCCAGGCCACTTGCACCATCGGCCCTCATTAGAGTCGCCCGTCCCTGCCTGCAGGCTTCAAAGATTTTGTGAATCATGGATCCCTAATGCTGCACCCCTCAGTTCCCCGAGCTGTGACCCTCCGTCCTCCCTTTTGGAGGTCACAGAGGGCAAGCCCAGAGCCTCCTCCCGCAGACTCCCACTCTCACTCTTGTTTGAAACTGCCCTGCTGGGCCTCTCCTGCAGGGGCCCTGCCTCCTTGCAGACAGCCATCTGGCCGGGAAGGCCTGGGTCACCGGCATGGGGCTGCCGCTGGCACTGAGCAGCCACCTGACTCTGCCTGTTAAATACCACTAGCACCCACAACTGTGACAACCAATGATGTCCCCAGTCTGTGCCCAGCATCCCAGAGAGGCAGCACTGTCACCCTGCCGAGGACCATGCCCCACACCTGATCCCAGATGCACGCAGGGGACCCCGGCTGGCAATTCACCATGGAATTCACACTAACCATCTAAGAAAAGCCCGCAGGGGGACGCACCCGGCCCTGCCTCTGTGACACCGCTCCCCTGCCAGGGCAGCCGCCTACCTTATCCGCAGCTGACAGCCGCGTCCACGGCTTGTCAGCCCTCCGGTCGTAGTCCTGCGCTTTCGCCACTTCCACGTAATCACTGAATCGGATGAGGATCTTCCTGTCCCGCAGTTCGTCGACGGTGGGCCTCTGATTAAGCTGCAAGAAAAGATGGGCGCCGGTGGACATGCCACGCCAAAGCAACCTCCCGAGACACACTCGCCAGCTGCTGTCAATGCGCTGCCCTGCCCGACACTGGGCAGCTGAGGGCCTCATGAAGGGCAGAACAGAGCCTGGCCGAGCCACCTGGTGCGCAGCACGAGATCAGAGCCCCCTGCACAACCTCCGATGGGCTTCTTCAAAACCGAACAGCAAAGTTCTCCCGCCAACTGCTAGCACCCCAGGAGTGCTCTGAAAGAACCTTCTGTTAGTGTCCACCAGGACGAAGCCACCGCCCCACCCCCCCACCGAGGCGTCCATTAGTGCTGACTGCCAGCGACCCCACAGGACCAGCCTCGCAGCAGGACCCTGGGATCACCGGGGATGGGTCCAGTTAGTGCCCATGGTACCTGCTAACTCCCTACAGGGGCCCACCAGTCTTGGGCACCACTTCCCAGTGGGCACAGTACCTTCCTTGTCAGCCTCTGCTTGATCTCCCGCCGCTCCTCCTGTTCCGTCTGGTCGTTCCTCTCTATGGAAGGAAACGGCGGGGACAAGCGTCAGCGAGGGACAGCTGCACCATGAGTAGGAACATGGACACCTCCTCCCTCCTCTTCCGCTTCACCTGGCGCCCCTCAGGAGAGGGTGAGGACGCTGGCACACCAACGTGTGTGTCCCTCCTCCCTGCAGCCTGCAGGATGGAATTCCCTGGGAGGCAGAGGGTTCTGCGAGCCCACTGGCTGGAGGTCTGGTCTACTCCCTGCACACGTCTCCCTGCCACTGAGTCGATTCTGCCTCACAGTGACCCTGGACAGAGGAGAACTGCCCTGCGAGTTCCAGAAACACTAACTCTTGCTCGAAGTAGAAATCCCCATCTTCCTCTCCCTGTAACTGTTTATGGGCCTCAACTTTCTCCTGAGGAGAGCCCTCCAGTTTCAAACTGCTGGCCTTGTGGTTAACAGCCACAAAGCCACCAAAGCTCCCTCCTAACACACCAAAAACTAAAATCCCACTCACCGCGCCGTTGAGTCCATTCTAACACAGCTGTCCTGTACTACAGGGCAGGGAAGGACGGCCCCAGGCCTTCAGAGACTTGCAGCTAAGTCCCTCCTGGGGCAGAAAGCCCCGCGGAATGCAGTTCCGCTCTGGCACACCAGGGGCGCCAGCAGCCGGTGCCGACTGACCAGGAGCTCGGGCTGGACTGTAGAGCAGATTCCCCACAGGCTGCTGCTTCCCCAGGCGGCGAGCGCTCTTCCCAGACGGTCAGCACCAGCTGGCAACCCCTCTCGGGACCCTGAGCAGAATCAGACCATCGTGCCCAACCCCCACTTTGCCAGTCTCTTTCACACCCACAGAACAAAGACTGGGGTTTTCAGCTCCCCTGAAGAGTCCCATGGAGAGGGTTCTAGCTTGTCCCAGAGGGTCACTGTGTGTGGGCATCGACTTGATGGCAGGACCACTGCCCACCCACCTCCAGGCCGCCAGGCTTTCCTGGCCACCCTCCTTGGCTGGCTGTGTATGACTGCGCGCACGCATGCTGCGCTCACACCTATACCAGGGCGCTAAAAACAGCCCTGTGCGCAGAGACGTAGTATGCGGTGGATGCCGCCCGAGGCACGAGATGGATAATAGATGTGCTATTTCTGGCACTTCAGCTGCTAAATAAAGCCCGGGTCCCTGCGAGGCTGTCTGAAGACCCGAGCAAGAGGATGTCACCCGCAGGCCTCCCTGAGCCATCTGCAGGCTGGGAGCGGGGACTCGGGCTTTGCAGGCAGCTGGGAACTACACAGATGGGCGGTCCGTGTCTGCGCCACTACTCTCGGTGATGTGTGGAACTCCCACAGGGACCCCTTCGTGGACTAGGGTGGGTTAGAAATGGAAGGAGACCCGGGGCCAGGTGCGCCCCACGCACGCCATCCATCACGTGGCCTCAATGTGCTTTACTGGGAGGCCGGGACCACGGTCGTGTTTCTGACAGACTGAGGGGCCTCAGGGTGCCCTGCAGGGAGCCCCATCCGTGACATCACTTCTCCACCTGGACATGCTCGCGTGGCCTCGGTCTGTCCCATTCAGGCTATTCTCCCCCTATTTTGAGCATTTGCAGAATGCTATTCTACCCCAGCAACCTGCAGGGTTGGCAGTTCAAAACCAGCCGCAGCTCCGAGTGAGCAAGATGGGGCTTTCTGCTCTGTCCACAGCCCCAGTCCCAGGAACCCCCGGAGTTCCCTGGGAAGCAGCAGGGACTTGATGGCAGCGAGTCTGGTACTGGTCATGGCACGTCACAATTCACAGGCACTCAGAACCAGGCCACTCAAAACCCATCGATTCCAAGACAGCCACCCAGAGGGCACAGCAGAACTGTCCCCGAGGGCTTCCAAGACCGAAACCCTGCCTGGAAGCAGAAAGCCTCATTTTCCTCTCCCAGAGTGGCTGGTGGCTTCCAACAGCTGACCCAGGACTCCACGGTCAGTACGTGTTGGTCCTAGAGTTGCCTAGAGACCCTCCCCCACCCCATGGAGTCCCTCCCCATGGATTCCCGCCCCCAGGAGATGGGCTCGGCCTATGTCCTCTTGAGAAGGTCACCAAGATGCCATGGGGCGAGCTTGCACCTCTGACCTCTGGGTTAGCCGTTCAACACACACTGCATACAAGGCCCAGGGACCAGTGGGGTTGGCAGCCCGGCAGTAAGTAGAAATGGCAACAAGGAGGCCAGTCCCAAGGGTGCTCAGGTAAGAAGAGACCATGACTCTTACTTTCCTAAGCCATGGGCTTGTAACTCATAAACAGCAGGGTGGCCTGGGCACAACCAGCTCTTTAAGAAATGCTGACCAGTGCCTCCTCAGTCCAGGGACCCCACCACACGAGGTCCTTCCTAAGGACCTAGCTTTCTTGGGGTGGGGGTCAGATTTGCACTCCCAGCCAGATGCTCCTCTCAGTCAACACTATGCCTCTGGCAAAAGAGACCCTTCCCAGCACCCAGCTGTGGCCAGCTGCTGCCCAGTCATACTGACCCACAGCAGCCCTGCAGGTGCAGGGGACAGCTGCACCATGGGAGTACTCAGGGCTGTGACCTTTCAGAAGCTAGTGCCAGGCCTGTCTCCAAGGCGTCAGCCCCCCCCCCAACTTTAGACTCATCATCGTGGTGTGCCTGAGCATTTGCGCCAGCCAGGGACACCCACATGCTCTGAACGTAGCTCTAGCTGCTGGACACTCACACCCTCATGGCCACAGTCATCAGGCGCAGTGGTTAAGGACCAGGGCTGGGGAGCCAGGCAGACCCCAGGTGGAGTTCTTCCTCCAGCTTCTTACAGAAGCTCACTGTGAAGTCTGCTCAGGCTCTGACACTGGTAAGAGTCAAGCCACGCAGCCCTCGCACACTTGGGGTGATGATGAAACGAGGGCATGCACACCTTGTCGAGCACAGTGTCTGGTATGGAGGAGGCTCGATAAACCAGCACCACCACTGCCTTTGTCACCATCACCACCCATTACGACTGCCAACCACCACCACCACTGTCACCCATACCACCAGCACCATGAACGCCAATCACCACCACCATCATCACCACTGTCACCTGTGTTGCCATCAACATCCCCACCACCACCATACCAGCATGAGCACTTCCACCATCATCACAACCATCATCACCACACATCCTCCTCCTCACCACCAAGAACACTACCACCACCATCATTACAATTCCCTCCACAACCATCACTACCATCTTCAACACCACCAAGATCACTACCACCACCATCATAACAACCATCCCCCCACCACAATCATCACCATCATGTTCTCTACCAACCATCACTGCACCATCATGATCACCACCACCACCACCACCACCACCATTACAACCAACCCCACCACCGCAACCATCACTACCATCATCACCACAATCACACAATCATTACCACCACCCTCATCAACCACCAAAATTACGACCACCACCATTATTACAACCACCCCCTACCACAATCATCACCACCATCATGTTCACCAACACAACAATCACCGCACCATCATGATCATTACCACCACCATTATTACAACCCTCCCCACCACCACCATCATCACCATCGTCATGTTCACCACCATCTTCACCATTCTGATCACCAACATCCCCATTAATACAACCATTCCCACCACCAGCATTACCATCTCCACCATCATGATCACATCACTACCACTATCCCCGCCATCACCATCACCACCACCACCACCAACACACCATTATCATTACCACTTTGATCACCATAATCACCAGCACCACCACCATCATGCACTACCTACCACTTCCACAATCACCAGTCACCACCACCATGACCACACCAGGCTTCTTTACCCATGAGCACACGGGCAGGCAAGTGTCCCCAGCAGGCCCACACTCAGGCATGTACAAACATGCCCCACACAAGTGAGCGAGTACAAACTGTTCATGTTCCAAGATCTGCTCCTCAGTGGGAGCTGCCGTGTAGCAGGAACGACTAGAGCCTGGGTGTCCAGGGCCCCAGGATGCTGCACCACAGTGGCTGAGGATGATGACTTCGTTTTCATCTCCACGGAATGAAACGAAACCAAACAAACCGCATGGCCCAAAGCCTAGTGGGCAAGCTTTCCAGGCTCCCAGCAATGGCCCTGAGCATGAGTCGGCGCAGGGGGTGCTGTGGCTCGGACACAAAGCACAGGCAAGTGCACGAGCCCCCTCTGCACCAGCTTCAGTTCCATTTCAAAGCCCCTCTGCACTGCCCTGGTGTGAAGGACCACACTGAAGCCCAGGGGGTGGGCAGGCGAGTCAGGGTACAGCATTGAAAGCCCTTGGCTGTGCACAGGCAGGCCAGCACTTGGAAGCCGGCAGCCATGCTGGGAGAAAGGGCACCTGCTGCTTCTGTGAAGAAGACAACCCCAGAAACCCTAGGGGGTGGACTCTGGTCTGCCCGACAGGGTCACCACCAGCCGGAAAGGCCTCCTCGGCAGTGGTTTGATCTCAGTTCTGCTGTCAGCGGCCCAGGCAGGAGGAGAGCAGTCCCCAGACCCAACACCCATGCAGTGGGTGACCCTGCCCTGCCCGGGTCTCGAGAGAGCACTGCCTTGTTCCCATGTGGGTGCTTTCTAGAGGGATCTGTGGCTTGTGGAAGATTACTGGAGAGTGGTAGGCTGCCAGAGCACCAAACAAAGCTATGGAGAAAGAAAGATGGGGAGGCTTCAGCTGAGGTACTTTGGGCATTTGTTCATGAAAAACCTGTCCCTAAAGAAGGACAGGCTGCTTGGTAACACAGAGGGTCGTCAAAAAAAAAAAAAAAAAAAAAAAAGGAGGCAGACCCTCCACCAGATGGACGGACAGACACCGCAGCTCCAACAATGGGCTCAAAGAGGGCACCGCATTGAGCTGGCCACTGGGTGTGCTTCCTTCTGCCCGGCGCTGACTCGCTGGCAGCCAGAAGGATCCACTGGGTCCTCCACCATACCACCATCACGGACAAGCTTGCTAAGGAGGTGGCTTCCCGGCTTGAAACCCCAAACCTGGGGGGGGTGGGGGGAGAAGGGCTTGCAACAGCCTGCACTGCTCTCTGTCTGCTTGTTGGCATCCAGGGAAGTCTCTAGCTCCCCAGGGTGACCCCAAGATCCGGCCTCCACTAGTCTGTGCCCGCACGACACTCCTCTACCAACAGAAAGGCCGGAGGTTCAAGTCTACCCAGAAGCACCTCTCGGAGTAAAGGCAACCTGGTTCGCTGGGCGCCCAAGACGCCTGCGTGGCTCCAGCTAAGCTTCCGCGTCTGGTCCACGTGAGCAGGCGCCTAGTATCTTTGGGTGATTGCTTCCATCTGTTTACAAGCCACTGGGGGTGGGGTCAGGGAGCGGGGACAGAGGCCCATCAGCACCCAGGCGCGGCGCAGCCCAGGGCCCTGGGCGCTGTCTCCCGAGGGGAAGACTCCCGGCCTCGATCCTGTCTGAACGCTTCGTGGGCAGGTCTTCGTGCAGCCCCGTGTACCTCGCCTTCGCTTAGAGAGAAGCAACCACGCGGGTGGTTACAGCTCACGTCCCCAGTCCCCGCGACCCCCGGAGACAACGTTTCACTGCAAAACGACTCGGAAGCTAAAGTCCAGGTTGGGGGGGGGGGGGGCGCCGCCAGATCCAGGCTACCCTTTGAGAGAGGGGTGCTGTGCCCTATTCAGCTGGCACCTTGCACAATCTAAGGAGACCCGACATGGCCACAGAAACGCCTACCCCTCCCTCTAGCAGCAAACAGGGGGGTCACACTGCCTGTGCCTATAGGATAGGACCCTAGTCCCAAACTCCGCGGTGCGGGCAGAGAGTATGGGGGCTGGGGCAGCAAGCCTCCCCGAGGGACGCTCCTCTGGGCTGCGCTCAGCCTGGCGCCCCTGCTTGGGGGTGTGTGTGGGGGCGGGGGGGAGCCCGAGGGGGACACTCACGTTTCAGGATGTTCCTGCGCTCCAGCTCCTCCACCGCAGGTCTCTGGCTCAGCCGTCTGCGGAAGAACACCAAGATCACGTTCTGCACCATCGCGGGCGTCGCACGCCCCGGGGCCGCCCCGAGAGCGGGGACACCGCGAGCCCCGCCGCGCAGCGGCCGCCTGGGGTCACCGGGCGGCTGCGGGCAGCCGCGCTCGGCACGTGCGGGACCTCGCGGCCAGCCTCATCCTCGTGGTGCGGCCGTGGGCCCCCCACGTGGAAGAGCCTGAAGCCCCCCCTCCTCTGGGAGCAGGCAGGGGCCGGCGGCACCCCGCCTCTAGGACTCTGCACCCGAGGCTCCTCGGGGCCGCCCGGCGGGCCAGCCCCTCTCCTGGGTCTCCGGGTGGCTGGAGAGGGCAGCCAGCCTGCGCCTCAGACCGCCCGGACCGAGCGGGGCGGCTCTCCTGGCCCCCAGCCGCCTGTCCCCGTCGCTGACTCTGCGCGCGGACGGACGCGCAGCGCGGCGTGGCCCGCGGAGTCCCTGCCCTCCCCGCGCCACTGCGGAGGCAGCCGCGGGAATCTCCGCCGCCGCCGCCGCCGGCAGCTGGGGCAGGTGGAGGCTTCCCCGCCGCGCAGCCGCGCCTCCCCCAGCGCGGAGCCAGGACAGGCTGGTCGGGCTGTCAGGCGCAGGGGCACAATTAGTCCAAGGCACCCAGCACCCGCGCCTGCCATCTCTGCCATCACATGGCCCTTGGGGCCCCGCCAGGGGCCGGCCCACTTCCGGGACCCGCAGGCCCCGTGGGGAGACAGCGGGGCTGGGCTTGTGTGCCCCGGCTTCGGCCTTCAGAACTGCCTTCTATTCATAGCAGGGACCCCCGTGGCGGCTGCTCCGCCCTGGGAGCGGCTTCCTGAGTGTCTGGTTAGGGGGGTGACAACTCTAATATCCTGTACCACCCCTCCCTGGGGGAGGGGGAAAGAGGGGCGACTGGAAAACAGAGGGACCCGCATTCTGACCACACACTATCCAGACTGGTCAAAGGACCCACGATACCAGCCCCACCCCCTCCACACACTGTCCCCATCACCCAAAACAACGCACCCACTGCCACCCAGTCACTGCCAGCTCAGAGAGCCTGGAGAGCAGGCTGCGCCTCACTGGCTGAGGGCACTCTTTACAGGAGGAGACAGCCCCTCAGTCCACCAAGGACCAGCTGCTGGTTTCCCACCGCTGGCCTCGTGGACCAGCAGCCCCACCCTGAGTCATCCTGACGCCAGCGCAGATCAGGTGAGGGTCCTCAGAAGGGTGAAGGCCCCGAACCCTCCACACTTGCTGCAAACTAGACCCCATCTGGAAGTGGGCTGTACGTTTAATTGTTTGTGACGGCAGCATCAGGAAACAGACAGCTCCCAGCTCCAGGCCCCCACCCCACCCCTCCCCACAGAGCTTATATGTGCCCTCGGAACAGGTATGTGCTAACACATCCTTCTCTACCTCGCGTGCCCTCAGCACGGGCACCTACATGTGGGTACATCCAGGGAGGTCTGTGTTTTTTTTCCCCAAAGTTATTTACTTTTTTTTTTTTTTTTTTACAAAACAACCTTTTTAAACCTTCAAAGTATTCTCTCTTACACTTTATTTGTAAAATCTGCAATTCCATTTTTGGAAACGTTTTTCAAACTCATCTGTGTGGATGAATGACAGCACCTCCCTCGTTTTTCCTTCCCCTCTTCTATGCCATCAAATCACTGTCCTGTCATGTCCCTCCTCATTGGTGGAAACAAAATGAGTTGCACAGAGTCAAGTCAGGTGCGTGGGGCCAGAAAGGCATGCTGCTTTATGCCAAAATCTGGTGCACTGAGATGGCTGCATGAGCGGGTCTGCCACAAATCAGGTCTTTTTCTGTTGCACACAGTTACACAATCTTTTCGGAACCTCTACATAGAAAACTTGATCAACTGTGTACCTAGTGGAACAAACTCTAAATGCACTACAAGTTGACATTTTCAACTGTTTGGGAAGTGGGTGGATGTCCAGAACAAGGTTTGTCATCAATCGGCATTTCACCTTTTTTGAAATGAGAGAACCTCTCATACACTTGAGTTTTTTCCCATAGGGCTCGCCTTGGAAGCTGCACTCAACATCACAACAGTTTCTGCAGCATTTTTCTGGAGCAGGAAACAAAATTCCACAGCCTCCTGCTGTTCTCTTAAATTGAAATCACAAAAAAACGAGGTTCGAGAGAAACTGCTTTTATGAAAAAAATTCACTGTGACCAGAGGGAACCTTCCCAGGAGATGCCTCTGGCTGCACTAACTCAGAGGGAGTTGCTTGATGCTCACCTAGCAGAGAAAAATGCATACTAAGAAAGCTCACCCAGCAGAGTGTTCCTTTTTTCCCCCTGAACCAAAACCGATACCACCATGGGGACTCTGAGTGCCTGCAACCCTATAAGGAGTTGTACCACCATAAGTCTTCACAGGGGCCGACAGCCTCACTGTTCTCCCAAGGAGGGATGGAGGGCTTAAAACGCAGACCATGTAGTTAGCAGTCTGCTGTTTAACCTTCAGTGCACGAGGGTGGACAGGAAGTGGTTACCTGTCCCTACACAAGCACAGGGACACCCTATCGCTGCCTGATGGGCCTAACCTCTAGCTTCCCACTCCTCTGCCCTCTTGGCCTCAGCTGACCCTCCCAGAGTCCCCATGGTCTTAAGCCTCCTCCACCAGACTCAGACCACTCCCATCTCCGCCCATCTGGCCTGGCTCACTCCTGGGTGGCACGTGCTCTCTGAAGAGCAAGTTCTGCCCAGGCAGCGCACACATCACAGGGAAACCTTGAGAAGCACTCAGGGCTGCCTGCAGGTCGGTGGAAGAAAGTTCTGGACATTGGCCGCCAGGATGATGGCAGTCTAGGGGGCAAGGGGACTCTGCCACACGGGGCACCATGAGCAGAATCAGTGACCTTGCCGGCAAGAGCGACTACCAGTTAAAATTATTTTTAAAATCATGTTATTTGGGGCTTGTACCTCGCTTATCACAATCCATAAATACATATACTGTACCAAGAACCTTTGCATGCCTGCTGCCATCATCATTCTCCAAACATCTGCTTTTCCACTTGAGCCCTTGATAACAGCTTCTTTGTTGTATCTTGCACTGCCTTATGTCTCCCCTCGTCCACTCCTCCAATGTCCGTCATCCAGATAGGTTACGCGTAGATGCTTGTCATCGGCTCCCCCTCTCTACCCCACTGTTCCCTCCACCATCCCATAACTCTACTCTCACTACTGGTCCTGAGGGGTTCATCTGTCCTGGGTTCCCTGTATTTCCAGCTCCCATCTGAACCAGTATACCTCCTCCTGTCCAGCTGGATTTGCAAGGTAGAATTGGAATCATGATAGATGGGGGAGGAAGCCTTCAAGAACTAGAGGAAAGTTGTCTACTTCACTGCACCCTGACTGACCCATCTCCTTCCCACAACTCTTCTGAAAGGGGGTATCCAATTGTCCACAAATGGGCCTTGGCTCCCCACCCTGCTCTCCCCCTCATGCGTAGGGATGTGATTCTTGTTCTTTGATGCTTGACATGTGCTCCCTTCAACCCCTTGTGATCACACAGGTTGGTGTGTTTCTTCCATGCGGCCTTTGCGACAGCTACCATTTCTGAGCGGGGTGGTCAAGGGCAAGACTCTGCTTCCCCATGATTCCCCTGGAACAACGGCTGCTGCTACCCCATTGGGAGTTTGAGAGCTCCCTGGCGGTGGGGCTGTGTTGGGCTGCAATCCCCACGGCTGGTGGTTCAAATTCAGCTCTGGAGAAAGGCAGGGCTTTCTGGGCCCGGAGTTCATTTCAGAAACTCAGGGGTACTTCTCCCTGTTCTACATCAGGCGCTGGGCGCTGGGATCAACTCCATGGCAGTGGGTAATGCACCTGCAGCGTGGCTGTACCTCATCCCTGGCCACAGCGGAGGAGATGGTGAGGTTGGCGTGGAGAAATGGCAGGAGGGATTGGCCTAGCTGGGGCAGTTGGGCAAGGAGAGGCAGCTGCAGCCCCCAAGTTTGGTGTCACTGACAAACCAGCCCAATACCCTGCTGCCTGCCTGCCTGCTTGCCTGTCTGTCTGACTCTTAGGCCACTCAAAGCAGCCAGCGGGATAGAGAAGCGTTTATTTATTTATTTGTGGGCATCACTGCCTCTTGTGGTCGTGGACGCTACCCAGTGCCACTCCTGAGAGCCGCTGCTGGATTTGAACTGCCAAGCCTGTGGGTTGCAGTTTCGCACTCAACCACTTATGCCACCAGGGCTCAGCCCGAGAAGCATTTATTTCCAAACAAGGCAAGCGCCTTCAGAGACGGGGCCTCAGGAGACAGACACTTACACCCACAGGGTCTGCGCTCAGGAAGGCTCTTCCTGGGGACACCGTGACTCACAGAACACAGGCTTCCCAGCCCAGGAGCTCCTCTCCCAGGGGCATCCCTGGCCCCCTCTGCAGGACTCACGCACTACTCCAGGTGGGCAGAGTTAGTGTGATGAGCCACAGTGGGGGTGCTTTCTGTCTGCCCTGAAGGGAGGCGATGGCCCAGGGCCCACATCAGAGAGGGCAGGTGGAAAGAAGGGGCCAGAAGAAGAGAACCAGGACAGAGGCTAACATAACACCAGAGCAGCCCAAGGGCAGTCGGCCAGGTGAGGGGCCAGGGTCCAGGTTAGGGTGGCACACATCCAGGACATCAGATTCTGGGAACCATCCCAAAGTCAAGATGGGGGGCATGGGGGCAGCGGGAGGGGGAGGGAGAGGGAGTCTGGCACGCGGTTGAATATATAACCCACCCTCAGGGGGATGAATAACAGAAATGTGGGTGAAGGGAGACGGATGGACAGTGTGAGGCACAAAATAATGATAATATATAATTCATCAAGTATTCACAGGGGCAGGGGGAAGGGAGGGAACCAAAAGAGGAGCTGATACCAAGGGCTCAAACAGAAAGAACATGTTTTGGAAATGTTGACAGCAACATATGCACAAGTGTGCGTAATACAACTGAATGATGAATTTTCGTAAGATTTGTAAGATTCCCCCCTAAGATATATGATAAAGATGAGGGACAGGCATCCATGTAGGGGACAGATAAGGACACCCAGATTTAGGAGGGAGCATCCAGTGGGGTCAGCTGCCCAGACTGGGCAGAGAGGGGTGTGGTCACACTGGAAGAGCACGCGTGTCCCTGCCAGACTTTCCTTGTCCTCAGAGTGATCGTCACCCTGGAGGCTCCACCTGCCCTCAGCCCTAGGATCAGCGAGGCTGCCTCAGACATACGTGGCTCATCCTCAAGCTGCCCAGCCCCCGGCTCTGTGGCCAGCCAGCTGAGCTCCCCAGGCTCCGCCATCACGGACTCCTCACGTCCCACACCCTGGTGCCCCCACTGGCTTCCATCTGCTTCTTCACACGCCTGCCACCCCCCTTTGCAGGAAGGACTGGAGTCTCCCTGCATGTCCCCCTCTGCACTGCCCCTCCAGCCGACTCCACAGGGAGTGACCACAGCACAACCTCACCAGCTCTAAGTCACGGGGCAATTTGCTCCTCTGGCCTGCTGCTCATCTTCAGATGCCGGGCCCCGAAAAATAGGGGTCAGAACCCTAGGAAGTTACACCAAAGCAAGGGGAGAGGCCTTCCCAACTTGGGGTCCCACCCCACCATCTTCC
>PVJH01031420.1:0-23761 GCA_004026705.1 Nesogale talazaci
GTTGATACTAGCCCATAAAATCCTCTTCAGACGCATGCAGCCATGCAATGATACTGAATGCACGAAGATCATGGGCCAGTGGGAGGAAAGTCTTGTGGGTCCCGTGGTGGTGGCGGCATCTCAGCACTGGTGTGGGTGGGGCTTCACGTGGAAATTCCAGATCCAGGCCTCTAGTTCTGTCAACGTAGCTCCATGTGGTTTATCAACAGGAATGTCTCACAGTGAATGAGCCCGGATTTGGTCTCCAGTGAGCGATTTATCTCTATTTAGGATCCTAAGAGAGGCCATTAAGTTGTGCCCTAATTGGCAGGCTAGACCCCACCCCTTCACGGTTGACAGGCTATTATGTCACTGCCACAGACCGTAAATCTTTATGGCAGTAGAAAGCCTCATCTTTCCCCTGCATGCGTGATTTTGCACCTTGCTTTTTCGCCCCTTAATAATTCACTTAGAAGTCTTGTCGTATCAGCCTTAGCTTTAATGACTTTATGATTTTCAGCAGCATACATGAAGATGATTTAAATAATCCTCTCATAAGTAAACAGTTACATTTTCTCCACTTTAAAAGTATTTTTAAAATCTTGCAGTGGCCATTCTTGTGCACATATTTTGTTATTTGAGTAAGCGAGTATCCATGGGATCAATTTCTCAAAAAAGAGATATTAACTTAAAAACAATGTGTTCCATTTGACTAAATTAAAATCCCAAATTCCCAAAATTCCATTTTCCTGAAACAACTTTAAAAACTTCATATTTGGGCTGAGCCTTGGTGGTGTAGTGGTTGAGTGTGGGACTGCGACCCAATGGCTTGGCAGTTCAAATCCAGCAGCAGCTCTCCAGGAGCAAGGCTGGGCCTCCCACTCCCACCAGAGGGCAGTGATGCCCCCCACCAAAACAATTTCATATTTAAAAAATATAATATTTCAATCAACAGACCTTTCATTTCGAGTCAACTGAGTAGTTTAGTCTTGTTTATTTCTTTTTCTTTTTTTGGGGGGGGGGGCATCACTGCTCTCCAGTGGTGGGAGTAGGAGGTCCAGCCCCACTGCTGGAATTGAACCTCCATCCCAGTGGGCCGCAGTCCCGCGCACAACCACTATGCCACTGGGGCTCAGCCTTAGGCTTGTTTATTTCTATTATTAATTTTTTATTCCTGAGAAAAATCACTGAAACAGAAAATAATGTTTGCATAAATATTTATATAAACATGCTCTTTTTATACACATATCGGTGTCCATTTTGCATAAATTAATATAGAAATTCCATGGATATATTGTCTTTGAAATGAATTGTTTATTACCTTAAATATATAGTTTTCCCTTAAATCAGCAAAGGGATAAAAATTAAGATGGGTATTGCTCTGCTGAACAGGAGGGTCATAAGTTCAAACCCACTAGACTGTTCCACAGTAGACAGATAAGGCTGTATATGCCTTTAGAGCATGACCATGAGTAGGAATTGACTTCGTGGCAGTGATTTAATGTTTCTTTATCCTCTAAAGTTCCTGGCAATTGAAGAGCTTTCCAGTATATTCTTCCCTTTTTGAATGTGACAAAAGGCAAAATGGCTTGATTTTTATGGAGTTATGTATTTTATATAGTAAGTACACTTGAAGCAAGAAGGCAGTTTTCTTTACCTTTGCTTCAGGACCCCAATTCTTGCTTTCATTTCTATTCTACTGGAAAATTTGCTCCCTTGGGGATCTGCCCTATTTCAAGTGCAGAAAGAGCAGAAAAGTTACAAGCCCTCAACTATTGGCGGCATTTGGTACATCATTTAGAAACAAGAATTCTTTCTCCCTGAGCTCTGACTGGCCCAGCACAGTGGGTGAGTGTAGCTGAGAAAAGAAACCAGGAGAATCTTAAGGGATTTTTTTTCCCCTGCCGAAAGCATAAAAGAAGGACTTCAAAAGGAATCAAATGTGTTTCAAATAACCCTCCAAGATGAAAGTTAAAACATGATTTTTTAATTTCCAAAGGATCAATATGTGTTGCTCCTCAAAGAATTATTAGAACTGCTCTGTCAATATTTATTTGAAGTTGTAAGACTGATACTAGTGATTAAAATGGATTTCTTGGCCTACTCAATGTTTAGAATATTTTGCATCTTTCATAGGTGAGACCTGAGAAACAAAATATTACTTTTAAAAGGGTCCTGAATCAACAGTATTTGCCTATTACTTTGCACAAAGACTTTGTAGTGTAACTTCAAATTGTCCACCCCAAGTTTTTGAGTTGATCACTTCCCTTTCCCTATGCTTTTGGAGCAATGTGTTTTTCAGACTTGCGAATGAAATCTTTTGTTCCACTTTTCTTCTTCATATCCAAGGTCATCCCCCACGTGGGGGATTATTTATTTGTCTCTTATCTTCTCATTCTTCTTTTTACTCGATAGCACTAAGGACCGATGGCTGGAGCTGTCCTTTTACAGGGCAACTCTGATTTTTGGACAACACAAGCCAGCAGAGTTGAGAGTCTCTCATCTAGAGTGAGCTGTTTCAGGTAGGAAGTTGGTTAATTCCCTTCACCACTCTTATTTCCTTATATGTATTTTGGATAATAATAATAATAATAGTGGCTATGATCTAGAATTGCTGAGAGAATTGAATGAGAAAATGCACATCAAGTGCTTTTTCCTGACATTTAACTCACAATAAATATCAATGGTTATTATTAACATGTCATTTTCCTACTAAAAACTATTAACGTGGCCCTGATACTTGCTGAACAGTATAACTCTAACCTATCTTTTTGGCTTTGAATCTGTCTTATTGACCTTCCTGAACTCCTTTTCAGTCAAGCATCCTGCACTGTTCTCTAGGTACCTTGTGTTTATCTATCTAATTGGTCTTGTCTTAGTCAACATTCTGGTAGTAGCAACCGACCCCCTTCAAGGGGTCGATTCTGACTCATATTGACCCTACAGAATAAAGCAGAACTGCCCCTGTGGGTTTCTGAGACTATAATTCTTTATGGGAGTAGAAAGCCTCATCTTTCCCCCTGAGAAATTTAAATTAATAGGAAATAACTCTTATGTAAGGGCTGGGGGATGGAAAGCTGCTAGGATCCATGGAAGAGGCTGCCTCAGTCCCTAACTTTCTGGAGGCCACGAGAGCTCCACTTCCCTTTGCTTGGCCTTATATATTGGCTTTCTTTGCTTCCCTGTATACCCACGAGCCACACAGCTCTCAAATTCACATCTCCTTAATTCTAGCACACCTATAGGCCAAATACCCCTGCATCCCAAATGCAAAATTCTAGACAAAAGATTCATGTTAGTGACCCCTCGAATCCAGTCTTTTGTAGTCAGTGTGCAAAGCAGGATGGTAGCGATATGGTCCACATTCTAGGTCCATGACAGTTCTAAAAAAAAGCTATTCAGCTCTCAGAAGCAGTTCTGGATAGCCCCCACACCCACCAGAGGCTGCGATGCCTCTCCCCCCACCCAAAAAAAATAGCTATTCAGGAAAAGACTCTCTAAAAATGTCAATACAGATTTTATCACAAAATGAGATCATTAGAAATTACATAGTTGTTTTATCATCTTTGTATTTTCTCAAAGTTTCTAAGAATTCTGTTTCTTTTTTTTTGGGGGGGAGGCATCACTGCTCTCCGGTGGTGGGAGTAGGAGGCCCAGCCCCACTGCTGGAATTGAACCTCCGTCCCAGTGGGCTGCAGTCCCATGCACAACCACTACGCCACCGGGACTCAGCCAGAATTCTGTTTCTTATAAACCCCTTTCAATAAATGTTTATACAAAGATCAGGGTATCTATTGTGTTTGCTAAAAATAATACTGATATTTAAAATGATATTAACTTTGTAATTTATTTAGTCTAAGGAAAACTTTATGAGTATGTCTGATAATATGTGACAGATCCTCACAATTCTTTGAGAATTTTTTTCAGATAGTGATAGTAATATTTGACCATATCAAATAAAAGAACTTTAAAGAAATGCAGGAAGACTTCATTAGTGAAATCCCATTTTAGTGCAGAAAGTTGTGAGACCCTGATAGACTAAACAATAACCACATGAAGATAAAAAAAGGATTCGAGAGTAAAACCTATGAGGAGATGATTAAAAATAGATACACACATTAGCCCACAAATGGGAGCTGGAGGACACAATAAATTACATTAAATGCTGGAGTTATTGTCACTGACAGAACAGTGTCCCCAATCCCAAATGCCCATATCTTGATCTCTTGATCATTTGAATATGCTATATGGCAAAGGGGAATGAAGGTTGCAGATTGAATTAGATTTGCTAATTACTTTTTCAAATCCCTGGGTTGTTCTGGTGGGCACAATGAAATCACCACAGTCACCAGCTGCTTTTGAGTGGATTCTGAATCTAATGTGACCTTGGGTGTGTCAGAGTAGAGCTGAATCTCTGGATTTCAAGAGCTGATTTTTTTTCTTTCCATTCTTGTAAGTATGTTGCAAGCCCTTTTTATGCCTTGGGATGGACTTCTGTCTGCAACCCTTGTGGTTACTAAATCAGCCGCATCCATCATCTGCACTCTCCATAGATTTCTCACAAGTGTCTTTGAAAAGAGGAACTGAGTTGTGTGATGTGAGACGGACTTGACTGCCTACTGCTGACTTTGACGATGGAAGAGGGCCCTGAATCGTGGGCAACCTCTAGAAGGTGGGAAACAAGAAAACAGATTTCCCCCAAGACCTTTAGGAAAGGCACATGGCTGCCTTAACGCGTTGAGACCCATTTTGGTCTTCGGATATCCAGACCTATTATATAACAAATCGGGGGTGTTTCAAACTGCTACCGCATGGCATCAAGTCAGTTCTGATGCATGGCAATCCCAAGTCTGTCAGAGAAGAATTGTGCAGCACAAGGTTGTAAATGGTAAACATTTAAAAAGTAGATCATTATGCTCTTCTTTCCAGGTACAGTTGGCTGAACTGAAATCTCTGATCTTTTGATTAATAGTCAGTTCCTTAACTATTTGTACAATCCAGGGGCACCTTTAAGCTATGAAGCTTGTGGTAATTTGTTACAGCACGCATGTAAACTCATGCAGGTTCTACTGTTCTTCCCCTCCACCCACCGCCCCCCACATCACTGCCCTGGTGGGAGTAGGAAGCCCAGCCTTGCTCCTGGAGAGCTGCTGCTGGATTTAAAACATCAACCTGGTGGACTGCAGCCCAGTACACAACCACTGAGCCACCAGGGCTCAGCTTCTACTGTTTTAAAGACAGGGAAATGTTCGTTAAACTGTTTAACTTTAGCAAAATTAGATACAACAACTTGACACTTAAAAATATATGTATTTAAGGTACATTGTTGGAGGAAACCTAAAAATTTGATTATGATAGTAATTCCTCAATTGTTAATGTGATACTGTGTGTATGTGTGTGTGTGTGTGGGAGGGGGGCAGTAGGGTATGGAAAGAAGACAAGAGGCTCCTGATGCAACAATGTTTGTATATTTGTGCCATGGCATATACTTGGAAGCTAAGTAAACCTTTTGATCATATCATTTGTTCTTTGTTTCCCTTTGCTAAGATAAAACTCACTAAAAAACATGTATGCATATTAGAATGTATGGAATTAAATCAACATAGCTGACTTTAGAATTGCAGTATCACTAGCAGTATCAGAAAGTTCACTTGTGTAAACAGCTCCCCCTTCCCCCCCCTCCCCACCAGGGAAGATTGCTTTCCTCTGTAATTTGATTTCCATAGTTACACGGAATGAAACCCTGGCCCCTTGAAAACAAGATATTGATCTGGTAAAGATCGCCCTTATTCTTATTCATAAAAGGCTTTTTTTTTTTTCAGTTGCAAGCATTTAAGGTTCTGAAAAAGCACCATATTCTGAAGGATTACTAACTAAGGATTGGCCTGACTGTTGGTGCTATCATTTTGCTTCTAATTTTTAATAGATTTCTATGTATTTAGTTTGTACAATGCTCTACTGAAATGACATTAGCCATAGAAAAACCAAGACATTTCTGTTCCTGACTAAAGGGCCTGACTTTTCATAAGTCACACATTTCATATAGGCCTTCTTTTTGGGGGCTTGTTGATCTCTTTTTTTTCTTCTTTAGCAAAATGCCTCTGCTCCTAATTTACAAACCATAGAAGGGGATAGAGGAGATTATCTTTTCAGAGTTTTTATTAGCTTTTTTAAAGAATTCAGAATGACTACATAAGAGTTTATGAGGTCAGAGAGTTCTATAGAATTTCTAGTTGCTTGCAGAAATTCATTTCTGGATGGTTAAAATTCAATCCTTTTCTTCCCCTGTCATTAAAACATTCCCTGGGAAATTTCATGTGTAACCTTTTTATCCATTTCATTGTATATTGTGTGTATTCAGTATTGCCCTTTCATGAACACCAAATTCAATTCAGTGACAGTAATTTGTATAAAAAAAGCCTAAGATTTCTTCATTCAAATCAAAAGAGAGTGTTTCTAGTAGTTAATGCTCTGTTATGTCAATAGAAGAAAAACTATTTTTTGGTTAAAAACACAGTCATGAAAGTCCTCCCTTCAGATGAAGAAGAAGCTTGGGAGAAAGTTGCAGTGTCGGTTTGATTAAGATGAAGGAGTAGGTAGCCATAGTCTATTGTTGTTCTCAGGTGCCATAAAGTCAGTTTTATATGAATGGTTTGTGTAAAGGTGATATTAAAACAGGTGATAGAAGGGAGGAGGACAGAATTTATAAATTTATAAATATATAATTAATTATGGAAGTCACTAGTGGATTTGAATTTGTAAGGCTGGACTTGAGATTTAATAGCAAATTCAAGTTGCCAGTTAGGTTACCTGCCTCGGTAATTACATGAGCAAATTTAATACAAATATTTTTATACCAAGATTCAATAGGGGGCTACAGATAGCAACAAGTAGAGAACTAAGAAAAACTTTATAAAAATGGAAAATAACCTAAAAGATACAAACCATGGCAATAAGCATGTAAATTATGACCACACTAATTCCTACAGTTGACATTGAGGAGATTACTAAAGTACTGAATATAAAAAGTAGGCAAGAAAGAGTGATACACACACACACAACAAAACTTGGGTCAAAACCTTGGCAGCACATAGAGATTTAGTGACCAGATAAATATAATAAAGGTTTTGTCAATCTGTAAGGCTACATGGGATGTCACAGCCAACAGTTTTCAGGATTTCACCCATGTGAAATCTAAGAGCTTGTTTAGTTTCTTCTACTATGCCCATATGAGACAGCAAAGTAGCTGGCAGGAGGTGTAAGATGAGCAGAGTTGACCTCCAGGCAGCAGACATGGCAAGGTGGGGTGGCCACCGCAGGGATATGAGATGTCAAGGCATAGCAGAGCCAGCAGTGCAGCAGCACGGTGCAGAGGGTCGCCATGGAGCCTCAAGGTGTAGCACAGCACGATGACCTGACCCATAGGTTGGCTGAGCTCCTAGGTAGCCCAGCACACGCTGAGACAGAGCAGCTTACTCAGGCAGGTCTAATCACCAGGGAGAAAGAAGAGGCGGGCTTCAGAGAGCCATTTATCCGTTAGCCCTCCAATCAAGCTGTGACTTGATTGTAGGTCAAACTCTGCATACATGTTCCCACGGGTCCCATGTTGGCACACATAACACCCCCAACTATCATGGTTTGTGTGTGTGTGTGTGTGTGTGTGTGTGTGTGCAGTAAACGGTATTGCTTTCTTGATTTCTTTTTCAGAGTTCTTGTTATTAGGTGACCTTTGCTTCTTTTTTTTTTTTTTATTGTGGGCATCACTGCCTCTGGTGGTCGTGGGCGCTACCCAGTGCTGCTCCTGAGAGCCGCCATTGGATTTGAACTGCCAAGCCCGTGAGCCGCAGTCCCGCACTCAACCACTTACCCCACTGGGGCTCAGCCCTGAACTTTGCTTCTTCTTGTGAATCAATTTTCTGTTGTCTCAGAGACATTGCCTTGTTTTAAGTTTTCTTTCTATTTGTTGAGCAGGTGGCAATGGATTAGCTGTTGACATTTGAAAGGTAACTGGGCCATGTGGGGACTTTAAATTCTTTCAGATGAAATGAGAAAGGAATACAAACGAAACAAAAACCAACCACACAAACATGCACACAAATATCAAGACTGAATAACAACTGTACACACTCACCTACACACACACACACACACACACACACACACACACACACACCTACCCAAAGACCAAAGCCACAAAGATCAGCTGCTTTCTTTTTATCAGTCAACAATGTATGCTTGTCAAAGGCCCACCTAGGCTACACATCATAGAATTGTCATCTTTGGTATGTGAGAGTGGAAGTTTTTGACTTTCCTGATCAACAGAGACTTGTGGGAAACTTGGGGTGACACCAATCCTTGTTGCCAATGTCTCTTCACTTGTGGTTGATATCAACAACAAAAGAATAGAAAAAAAGAAGAAAAACAAGCAAACAAAATAAAAAAACCAACCACAATCCCCAAAATCCAAATCAGAAGTGGCACTGCTTTTTATCAACTCACTTCCTGAGATTGACTTCTATGGTTGCCAGGGGGAAGCAGACAAAGAAAAAGAATTGCAAAGGAAAATAACCTCAGTCTATCCTTCTGCAAGGAACCCTGGTGACAGAGTGGTTAACATGAGACTTCTTTCTACTAGGTCAGCAGTTAGAAAGCACCAATGACTCTGCTGGAGAAAGACCAAGCTTCCTATTCCCATAGAGATCCACAGGGGCAGTTCTGCCCTGTCTGATAGACTCTCCATGAGTTAGAATCCACTCAATGGCAGTCATGTTTTTTATTTACCCTGTGATGGCATAGTTTTAACCCACGACTAAAGTGATGGAGTCTAGAGTGTTGGAGTCTTGCCAAAGTTGAGTTCAGAGGCTGGGACTGAGTCCTAGATTCAAACCTTCATCACTGGCTGCCCAGTCATTAATGTGTGGTCTTGTGCAGGCTGTAGTGGCTAGGGCGCTATTGGAACCTGCTATGTTTCAGCCTCCTGTTTCTTAAGTCCTTGTGATGTCCATGGGACCCTCCTGTCTCCCTTTCAGAATACATTTGCTGATCTGGGGATATGGAGTGCAATCCCTCCTGGATGGACCAGATTGGATCCTGCATTCAGGTGAAGGAAGTGAAGTGGTGACTCCCCTCTTTTTTGGTTGGCTGTTGTGGAGATCATTTTGCACTGTGGGTGGGATTGCTTGGCTTGTAGGTTGCCAGCTCAAGACAATTTTCTGTTCCTCTTGATCTCTTTGCGTGGGTTCGTTCTTTTAATTTTTTCTGTCGGCATTTGCCTCATTTATTTTCTTTCCTCAGATCTTCAGGACTCTTGGTTTTATCTATCTATCTATCTATCTATCTATCTATCTATCTATCTATCTATCTATCTATCTATCATTATCTATCTATCATCATCTTTCATTTTATTTTTTATGTTTTTGTCAAAAAGGATCTGTACATCTTCCAATCCTTTTCCTAACTGAAGTTGAAATTAACTTGATGGTGACGAGTTTGGTTTCCTTATGAATTACATAAAATCAAATTGTTAAAAAGAAAACTACCGTGCTCAAAATTTTCTACTTTATACCACCAGCACAAACATGGGGGGAAGGATTCAATTTTTTAATATTATAGCTATGTACAATAAATTATTTTTCTGAATTATATTCTGTGATGCTTTAGTCAGTTAATATTGTAAATGGCATGATGTTCTCAGTAAAATAGGCCAGCATCTCTAAAAATTTATACTTAATAAAATTATATAGATGAATTCAAACTAAATTTTGCTATGTACTATGTAAGGTCTTAGAGGTTTTGACTGATGTTAAACCTACATATATTTCATATTAAATGTCTATTGATGTCATTTGTATATTAGAAATATCATTACTTAGCAGAAAAACAATAGCAGTAACATGACAAAATGAAAAAGCAATATAGTATTCATATTTTTTAAATGAATGGGAATTTAAAAGTGTAAAAAATTTTCTCTTGTAGCATATTGTTCATAGTAATTATAAGAATTTAGGGCTGAGCCCCGGTGGCGTAGTGGTTGTGCGCTGGACTGCGGCCCACTGGGACGGAGGTTCAATTCCAGCAGTGGGGCTGGGCCTCCTACTCCCACCACCGGAGAGCCGTGATGCCAAAAAAAAAAAAAAAAAGAATTTAGAAAATATTGGGAGAATAATGTAGTATCAACCACTTCTCAGAAGAATCCTTATAATATCTATTTTTACCTGTTAACGTTACTGCTCTCTAACTCTTCTTATATAAACTTTTTTGGTATTTATAATTAATTCATAGTATTAAAATTGTGAGACTGGTGTGAGATTGGCCCAGTTTCATTGTGAGTCAGAGACAACTTGATGGTAAGCTAACAATGACCACCACCTCCATCTCCACCTCCACCTCCACCACCTCCTCCTCCACTATCACCAATACATCCTCCACCTCCACCTCCTACTCTTTCACAATCTCCACCCCCACCACCTCCTCCTCCACCACCCCCACTACCCCCTCCACCTCTACCACCTCTATCTCCTCCTCCTCCTCCACTACCACCACCACTTCCACCACCTCCACCACTTCTACCTCCTCATCCACTATCGCCACCACCCACTCCACCACCAACTCCACATCCACCTCCACCACCGCCTCCAACACCTCCACCTCCTCCTCCACTACCACGACCACCTCCACCACCTCCACTTCCTCCTTCTCCAATATCACCACCACCTCCTCCACTTCCACCTCCATCTCCTTTTCCTCGACCACCTCCACCTCTACCACCTCCTCACCTTTGCCTCCTGCTCCTCCTTCACATTCACCTCTACCTTCTCCTCCTCTTCCACCACCATCACCACCTCCACTACCTATACCTTCTTCTCCACCACCACCTCCACCTCCTCCACCACCACCACCACCACCACCATTTATTGATGGAGTGTTTAGCAATAAAATGTTAAGCTCCCCATCTAATTCTCCTGAGAGCAACCACTTGCAGTTACATTCCTTTTCAGGAACACAGAGCCTCTGTTTTTCCATTTTTAACAAGAGGATAACTTGCCAAACTCTTGATTAGGGAAAAAAATGTCACATTTGCTGAGAACAAACCTTTTATTTTTAAATAAATTAGATGATAAAATTTCATTTTTTTTAATTTTTAATTTTTTTGTTTTTTGGGCATCACTGCCCTCTGGTGAGAGTAGGAAGCCCAGCCTTGCTCCTGGAGAGCTGCTGCTGGATTTGAACCAGCAAGCCAGTGGGGCTGCAGTCCCGCACTCAACCACTACGCCACTGGGGCTCAGACTCACAATTTCATTTTATAGATACAAATTATTGGTGAATTTTTATAGAAAGAAATTGCTGATAGAGTAAATTTAATTGCCTGAACTAAAGATTAGAGAAACCTGAAAGAATCTAGGGCAAGTGATTTAAATATATTTAAATTTTTTATTAAGCCAATTATTTCTCAAAATAATAATTTAATTAGTTCTTCAGGAACTTTTATTAGACTATCTTTGACATTGCACCAAATTATTTTAACTTGTGTCTGGCTGATGATGTGGAATATTAAGCACGTAGACCCTCTCTATTTCATTTCCATCCCCTCATTTTTCTCCAGTAGAGTGATTGTAAGTTACACTAGCATTGTCTCAAGGGTAAAAGCATTATAATAGAACCAGAGCCTTGAGAGAAAAACTTCCTGTGCTTGTTTACTCACTTCAGAGCTTCAAAACTCCCTATTTAAGTGTGCCCCGAGAAGTAAACTACCACCACCCTACCACCCCTCCCCAAACAAAATAAATACAAACTTTCTTGCATTGGGAGAGGAAGAAAGCATTAGAACGAAGGCAAGAGAGTTAAAAATTGGTGAATGGTCAGTGGGAAGCAATTCTGCTATTTTCCAAACCAAAATCTGGGCATGAACGTATGAGCTTCTTTAAAAGTAGGATAATGTGGACATCTGCTTCTAGATAAATTTGGGTATTTAAGAATGGGTATGCCTTCTCTCTTGCTTTCTACAATGGCACTTTTGATCACATGAGGTGCATTGAGTGCCATAAACAATAAATAGCCTTTCAAGAAGAAGCCCAATTGTATGAAACTCTTTGCATCACTTTCTTTTAAAAAACTGTGCATAACTGACTCATAATTAATTACTAGAACTGGGAATAAAGGGCATCAATGAATCCATTAAATATCTATTGAACATTATGTATGACCCCCTTAGAGAAGTTGAAAGGAAGTTAATGTGCAGCACATACAATAAATATTTGAAAGGTTCAGTAAAGGACAGATTCAGAGTGGAAAGAAATAAACGTCATGGAGGAGGTAGATTTTGGGTAAGAGGTGGAGACATTGTAATTATTAAGATGAAAGAAAACAAAGATACAAAAATCAAGGAAGGAAGAAATAGAGCTTTAAGGGAATAATAATTTTTAGGATCATTTCAAATTCCTAAATGTGAGAGTATAACCATGCTAACGATTGAAAAAATAATCCTATATGGCAGCTCTTTTTAACTTAACTGATTCCATACAGCAATGGGTTAAAAAGTGCTCTTTGTTAAGGCAAAATTGTGTATATAGGTATAGTAAGGATTTTGCATGCACAATTGAAAGGACCAAGGAATAATTACTGCTTTTTTTCTTGTTTGTCTCCTGAGTCTTCAGCCAGTATAGTTTTTAAAAAAAATTCCCCCCAAATTATTCTGAAATATAAACTTTCCTATAACAGTCAACAAACTGATATGTGTATTGCTGCTTGTATTAAGGAATTACATCTCTTATTTCCAAGCACTGCATTTTGGGAAGTTACTCAGCTGCTGTGAAATTTGTATGTCTCTGAGAAAGTCTGGATGTCCATAGTTCACCATGATGCCCTCTTGTCTGAAACTCTAATACCATATCACTCCCTGTATTGGCTTTTCCCATAATCTCCACATAACTATTTCATGGCTTACTCAGAAAATATATTGAACTTGTTAGAACGAGGATGTTTTCTGAATGTTAAGTGGCTATTGACTTTTTAGTCTACAGGAATGAATTATGAAGAACATAAACTATAGCTTCTTACTACTTATATATCATTATGCCAGCACTAGGATTGGACCTAGTCACAAAATGCCAGTGATAACAAGGCACCAATTGTTACCACTTAGCAGAGCATCACGTAGAGAACAGCATTATGTGCAAATGACATAGAAGCCCTTGATGCAATCTCAGATATTAGACATTTAACATCCACTTCTGGTAGAAATATACTTTTCCAATTTGTATAGATCATACACTTCCTCTGAGAGATCATATACTTCCTCTGAGAGTTTTACTTTGTAAAAGTCATTTTAGTAGGGGTCTGTGTGTCTTACAGCTCTTATAACATTCCATACATCAAGCATATTTGTACATATGTTGCCATTATCTTTTAAAAAACATTTACTTTCTATTTGAGCCCTTGGTGTCAGCTCCTCTTTTTACCCCTACCTCCCTTACCCATGACTCCTTGGTAAATTAGAAATTATTATTATTGTCTTCATATCCTACTGCTGTCTCCCTTTACACACATTTCTGTTGTTCATCCCCCTGAGGGCTGGGGGTGGTTCCGCATTGACCTCTGAGAGTTTTAAGTAATAATAACTCTGTAATTCTAATTGTCATCTCACACACTAAGCTCAAAATTATCTTACTTTATATGTCTGCCTAGTTACACAATCAAAGATCAAATCATTATGATTTGAATCATCCTTCATAGCAAATGTCAGACTCTGTATTAACACTTTCTTGGAAATTTTTGTGTAAAAACCTTTCACTATGATCAGATTTCTGGATTCAATGAATTCCAAATTAGACAATGGTGTGAGAACAAGTACAAGAGGCGAAACTTCTTGAGTTTTTAAGCCATTTATAAACTGGGAACATGAACTCTCAGCTCTGCTCTTTTGGGAAAGTCACATCAACCAATACATTGGGCATTACATTACTGTAATCCACACTGCACACAGGGAGCAGAAAATCAAAGGAGATGACTGCATGAGAATAATGGATACACACTGGACTTGAAGGCTTACCAAGGACATAGTCCTCCCATAAATGTAAATTCCCATGATAGAAATTCTAGCATAAATAACTTTCTTTTAAAAATCATTTTATTGGGGCCTCGTACAACTCTTATCACAATCCGTCCATCCATTGTCTCAAGCATATTTGTACATGTGCTGCCATTGTGCAGTTCACCATGCAGTTTTGTGTGATGATTCTATTTCCAAGATTGATAATTATTGCCAATGCGTTGACTCTAACTGAGTGGTTCTAACCTTCCTATTGCTGAGACACTTTCATCATGTTGTGGTGAACCCCAACCATAAAAAAATTTGTTGCTGCTTAATAACTGCAGTTTTCCTACTGCTGTGAATAGGATGACCTCTGTGAAAGGGTGTTCAACCCCTAAAGGAGTCACCACCCACAGGGTGAGAACCGCTGCTCTAAATCATGGAGACCTTAATAATAAAGAGAAAATGTCATCCAGTGCTTGTTCATAATTGTTGTCAAGTTTTAATCAATTGTCGCAGCTCTTATGTTGTGCCTTGTGACTGAAGTGGCTCATCATTCAGCACCATATCAGATATCATGTGTGTTAGGGTTGTCTATAGAAACAAAACCAGGACATGAATTGTTTTATATAAATCCATGTAGATAAAAAGATATCTGACATATGAAATAGACAGTTAATTAATCTATAGAGTAGTATGAATGACTCAGTGCAAATCACTTGCTTGACACAGCTAATTTTCTGGTAGGGCACTGGGTAATCCTCTGTGTGGCAATTCAGGCTATCTGGCTACAGGCAGCAAACAGCAAGACAGGCACCAACAGTCAGCCAGATGACAGGGTCCGACAATCCCCAGCTCAAGAGCTGTATATTCCAGGAGCGTGGCGAAGTAGGGCTTGAAGGAACCTCAACTCACAGCGACACAGCCCATGGATTAGGTGTCCCACAGGGAGTGTAGCTTGCAAATGGAGGCACAGGACAAGCAAGACAGCCGGCTGCACACTGGTCTGATGATTCAAGAGCAAGAGAGAGAAAGGTGAGGATCACAGAGCCATTTATATCTCCGCCCTTCAATTAATCTCATATGTGTTCATTGGCCATGTTGGCACAACACAACTACCTATCTTCATTGGCCATGTTGTCACAACAAAACTACCTATCATAATGTGTTTGATCCATAAGGTTTTCACTGGATAATTTTTTGAAGTAGATTTTCAGACCTTATGTCCAATTTTTTTTTTCAGTTTGGAAGCTCCACTGAAATCCATCAACCAAAGTGATTCTGCTGGTATTTATCATACTGGAATATTGTTTGCATAGCTCCTAGAAGGATAGCAACCACCTGTGTGACAGACTGACAAGTAGGTGTGCATTTTCAAAATAGGTGAATAATTACTTTGGAGATAGTAAGTGAGGTTGGAGAATTTCACGAGTAATAGTGGCATAAGAGGAGACAAAGATTTTAGAAATCTTGAGGTAGAGAAACAGAGATGAAAGAAAAGCCAAACCTTTGAACCCTTACCTCTCTCTGTTGATGACAAACAGAAAATGAGAGCTGGCTAAGATACAGTGACCAGATGTCCCACTTTTTAACAATTTAACAATGTCCCGCGGCATATTGCAATACTATTTTTGCATTCTATGAACATTTTTGTTGCTCTTTATAGACAAAATTTTTTTTAGGCATCACTGCCCTCTGGTGGTGGGAGTAGGAGGTCCAGCCTTTGCTCCTGTGAGCTGGAATTGAACCTCCATCCCAGTGGGCCGCAGTCCCGTGCACAACCACTATGCCACCGGGGTTCAGCCCTCTAGACCAAATTTTTAATCAAGAACCCCATCTCCCTCTGGTCAATGGTGTCCTGCTTAAAATCTGGTCACTTTAATCTAAGTGGGCAAGTAAACTGGGCATTCCTTGCTGTGAAATACAGGAGGCAGCACTCAACAGAACTGGGTAATGATAAGAAAAAGACTTTAAACATTTGGGTGAAGAACCAGACAACTTGAAATATCTCCTTGACTGTAGAGTCCCCCAATATTACTCAATTCGAAGGCTGTTAGTCCTAGCTTTTATCTCAGCCTCTAGCTAATGGGTGAAATGTACCATGAAAGGAGATATAAAGTATCTGATCTATGTTTATGTAAAGTATTTGATTTATGAATAGTAAAAGGAAATGTAAAGTATTTGATTTATATATGTGTTTAAGTCCGTGATTCCAAAACTGAAATCCTTAGTTGAATTTCAGAATTCAAAGTTTTTTTTTCATTTTATATACATAGGAGCCTCACTAGAGTCTGGAAAACTCATTCAAAGTCAAACACATCAATGTAGCTCATAAACGTTCTCATAAAATGCAATAAATAAAGTATACAAATGATCTTCCCTCAATTGGGGTCAGAATTTGTTGACAAATGTGCAGGTAGTATCAGATTTTATTGCCAAGTGAATGATGAAATACCTTTTCTGTTTTTAGAGCTCTTTGGCTTTCAGAATTGTGGGGATGTGGGCATAATAGCCTTGTTACTCTTAAAACAAAAACACACACAAAGTTCAGTTCAGCTTAGAACTGAGTATTTGTGTCAGGTTATGTTTTTTTTCTAATGCAGGCTATAGAACTTTTTATGTATAAAGTATAGAGTACAGATAGACTTATATAGACAGATACATTCGCAGAGACAGAGAGAGCATACTATCAGAACACCCATTGATATCATGGGTGTAGGTCACACCTCCAAGGAAACTCCTCTTCCAGTTGATTGCTGCTCATATTAGATCACAAAATTGGAGGTGATTAATAATGTCTGCTGAACTACTGAGAATCATAGTCCAGTCAAGTTGACACATAGCATTAACTGGCACCTAAGCAGCGACAAGGAATCCCATTAAAACAAATGATTGGACCCCATAGATGGTTAAAAGACTAGGGTGCTTCAATTCTGACTTGTTTAACTTAATGACAACAAAATGCTGATTACAATTTACCCCTAACCAGTAGGAACATGTTCTACTCAGGTTTCATGATGGTGTGTATTTTATTACTGCTTCAATAAGGGTACAGCATGAAACGTGCTGTTGTCTGTTACCCAGTCCTCTCTGTGTCCCATTAGCTCCCCTCAGGGACTTCATCCTTTGAGCCTGGTGTGCCAGTGTGGGGACCAGCCTGGCTCTCTCTTTCTCTTCTTCCCTCAGAGTTAGCCCCTGTGTGGGTTTGGCATGTTGGCCCCTCTCCCCAACCTACAGGTTCAGTGTCACTCACTCTCTCCCCCACTCACCTCCTTGGAGGGTCAGTTTGGCTTTGGTTGGAGCCAGCCCTTTAGTTCTCTCTTTCTATGCATTCTTCCATGTGGCCACGCTGTCCTCATGTACATATATTTATATGACAATATGCTGAGGTAGGGGATGGACTTTGGACCTCTGCTCATTCATACCCTCCCTCAATACAAGAACACTTTGTTCTAACCACTCGGCCGTCTGAGAACTTCTCCCTCCTGACACAATCGCTGAAAACAAAATAGATGCATAAGCAAATGTGGTGAAGAAGGTGGATGGTGCCCGGCTATTAAAAGATACAGCATCTGGGGTCTTAAGGCTTGAAGTTACACACATTCAACAGTGAAGAAATAAGTCCACATGGAAGAAGTACATTAGTGGTGTGATCATGAGGAGTCATATGGACTGAGTAGTAGGCATCAGCAGACACATAACACACAAAAACATATTGCTGAGAACAAGGGGAGCTGGAGCAGAGATCCAAAGCCCATCTGTAGACAGTGGAACAATCTCCCCACAGAGGGGCCACAGAGAATGGATGAATCACCAGGGTGCAGTAAAGCATTGATGAAGCACATTTTATTCCTCTGGTTCATTGAAGCTTCCTCAACCGCTCCTACCATGACCCCAGTGCTGCTTCTCAATTCAGATTAGACCAGAACAAGTACACCGGTATGGAAAGGAGTAGGAGCTCACAACACACAGAATGCAGGAACAGGAGTGGGAATAGTGGTACCAGAAGGGTAGAGGGTAGCGGGAGAGAGGAAGGGAGAAACGGAGAACTGAACACAATGATCAACCCATAACCATACACTGGGGGAAGAACAACAGATAACATGGGGAAGGGAGACAGCGGTTGGTGTGAGAGATGAAAATAATAATAATAATGTACAATCTATCATGGGGGAGGGAGGGAGGAAAGAACTGATACCAAGGGCTCAATAGAAAATAAATGTCGGGCTGAGCCCTGGTGGCGTAGTGGTTGTGCGTGGGACTGCGGCCCACTGGGATGGCTCCCAGGAGCAAAGGCTGGGCCTCCTCCTCCCACCACCTGAGGGCAGTGATGCCTAAAAAAAAAAAAAAAGTCTAGGAAAGAATGAAAGCAACATATGTACAAGCATGCCTGATTCAATTGATGTATGGATTGTGATAAGAGTTGTACAAGCCCCCAATAAAATGATTAAAAGAGCAAAAACTGCAACCCAGTTTGCAATTAATTTGACTGTAACTGTAAGAAATTAAAGGAAACACAAACATCAATACCAAACGCCAGTAAATCCTGACTACAAAAGGGAATTTTAGAAAAAAAAAGTGTGTTGTTGTTAGGTTCTATCAAGCTGGTGCTGAATTGAGCAACAAAGAGAAGCATGAGACAGCCTATGCAAGGAATATGAGAAACAGTAATTGGGAACCTCCCAGAGTGAATATGCTTAATCCAAACAGGAAATAAAGGTGCAAGTATAGTTTGAGAATAGACACGAACCGATGAGGATGTGCAGGTACTAAATAGCTCCTGTTATCTTTGTGTCAACTATATTGTCACTGCTCTTAACTGCTACCAAATTAGCCTTTGACTCTTGGTAACTCCATGCACAATGAACGGAAAACTGACAAGTCCTGTATGCATCAGTCCTTGATTGGTTGCCGAGCAGACAATTGTGATCTATAGGGATTTTGGCAGGATTTTGGAACTAAATATCTGGACTCATCTTCCTAGTCTATCTTAGAATGGAAGATCTTTTGAATCTGAACATATGTTTTAGGCTGGATTAACCAGTGAAGCTTATAGATGTATTATATAGAAAATTATAAATTGAGAAAATATCTCACACAGTTGTAGAAGTGGGCAAGGCCAAGGCCAGGCAGGTTCTCAGTCTGTGGGTCAGATGTTAGGCTTGAGGCTTCTCCTGAGTCACATGAGTGTGGGGGACTGTTGAACCCCAAACTTACAGGAAGACTAAAGGCTGGTGGCTACAGAAATTATTGAAACCAAAGTCAGAAGGTCAGAATTATATCTGCAGAGGTGAATGAATCAAGGTCAGTTGGACACATAGCCAGCTGCTGACAATTCCCAACTGGACCAATAGATAACACCAGGATAGCTGGACAAATGTTGGTAGTTGCCAAATATTTCATCAATGCTCATGGAAGCCACAATTAAGAAATCAAAAGGTGTCTTACATTGGTCAAATCTTCTATACAAGAATTCTTTAAAGTGAAAAGTGTCATAGACTGGGTTCTTCAGCGATGCATAAGAACAAATGTTTATATATGTATCTATATAGAGAAATTTGCAAGAAATTGATAAGCCAGCAAGAGAATGACTCACATAGTTGTAGAAATGGGCAAATCCAAGCTAAGAAAGTTCTCAGTCTGTGGCTCAGAGCTGGAGACTTCTTATAGTTCTCTCTCTCTTTTTTCTTATAACTCTTATAACTGTGGGACTTATGGATTCCAGAATGGCAGGGAGGTGATAAATTATGGCTGCCATCATAAATGAATCCAAGTTTGGCAGGTGAGATGACAGACCACTGATGACTTCCAGGATTGGAAGGCAGGCAGAATGCCAAGATGGCAGGCCATTGGCTTAATTTCAAAGAACAGGAGGTCAATGAGTTAAATACAAGCTCCAGATCCAGCTAAAATCAAAGCAAGTTTTCCTACAGTATTCAATTTTATTAGAAGCAGGAGCAAATCTGTTCCTGAGATGGTTTTTAAATCGAGAGGTACCTACTCAGGTTCATATTTTGGTTCTGATGGATTTGTTTTAAGTTTCTTCAGCTTCAATTGGAACTTGCATGTTAGCAGCTCATGGTCTGTTTCACAGTCAGTCCCTGGCCTTTTCTGACTGATGATATGGAACTCTCTGCTCTCTATCACCATATGTCAGTAGTTAATTTTGCTTCTGTGTATTCCACCTGGTGAGGTCCACATATAAGTCACTGTCTTTGCTGTTGAAGAAAGGCATTTGCAATGAAGAAGTTGCTCTTACAAAATTTTGTCATGTGACCTCTAACATGATTTCTAGTGCCAATGCCAAATTTTCCAACTATCAGTCTTCCTTTTGTTTTCAACGTTTGCATCCCAATCACAAGTAACTATTAATATATCTTGATTGCATGTAGAATCAACTTCATGCTGAAATAATTGGTACAATTATTCAATTTATTCATGGCTGGCTTTGGTGTAGATATATAAATTTGAATATTAGTAGTATTAACTAGTCTTTCCTGTAGGCAGATAGATACCAGCCTACCACAGACAGCACTGTACTTCACAATAGATCTTGAAATGTTCCTTTTGAGATGAATGCGACCCCATTCCTCCAGAGCTTTTTATTCTCAGCAGAGTAAATCATGTGACTGCCTGTCTCAAAATGGTCACTACCAAGCCATTTCTGCTCACTAATGCCTTGAATAACAATCTGTATTCCATTTAATTTTCGATGAATTCTGATTTTCCTAGATTCATACTCACTTTGAGTTGTGTCTCATCAGCAAATGAAGATTCCCTCAATTTTACCCTCTCCACCTCATTAAGATCCAGTCCACTTTGAGGAAGCAGCTCTTCCCTAACGGTATCTTGAGAACCTTCTCCCTGGAGGCGTTCATCTCCCAGCATTATCTCAGACAATGTTCTGTCATTATTCATAAGTTGTCAGTGACTAATTTTTTAGAAGTAGGGAAGCTCCACTGAAACCTGTTCACCATGGGTAACCCTGCGGATGCTTTAAATATCAGTGGCACAGGAACAACAAATGGACAGACAAGTGGGGTCATGACTCTCAGACCAGAAGAATTAGATGATGGCTTACTACGACAAAAAACTGCCTTGATAGAAAGGAGAAAAAGATGTAACACCTGATATGATGGTTTTTAGCCTGAAACTCATCCCTGGGCTGAACTTCTGCCCCAAAATAGACACTTAAAAATCATCTTATTGGGAGCTCATACAACTCTTAGCACAATCCATGCATCCACCCGTTGTGTCAAGCACATTTGTACATTAGTTGCTATCATCATTTTCAAAAAATTTTCTTTCTACTTGAGCCCTTGGTATCAGCTCCTCATTTCCCCCTCTCCCTCTCCCATCCTCCCTCCCTCATGAACCCCTGATAATTTATAATAATTATTTTTTCATGTCTTACACTGACCAATGAAAATAGACAAGTTTTTAAGGTGAGCAAAACACCAGAGTAATATGCATTCCTTAGAATAATCAATTATTTGAAATGAATAAATCAACATTTTCCAAGAGTCAAAACTCAGAAGGAATAAGAAAGGAGAGGAATTGCATTGGGAAATACAGTGAAAAAGCAGAATGAGAGCTGTAACATTGTGGGGCTCACAATCAATGCTATGAAATATAATATATATAAATTATTAAATTAAAAACTGAAATGCCCCTTTCACTTTCACCCAAATTATCATTTGAAGAATTTTTCCTTTCCTTTTTTCTAAATTTCAGAGAAAAAAAAATCCTAAAAATATTGCGAGCAAAAGAGTGTTAAACTTGATCATTGAGCTTATGCTCTGCAAAAAAATACTAAACAAAGATCATCTGTCCTGAAGATGGCCCAAAATACTGAAAAGACTGTTGAAAAAACAGAAAGTCATTGAAACAAATGGAAAACGCTCCATTCTATAATAAGGAACATCAGACTAAGTCTGGATTTTGCACGAACACTACATCCATCTATGGACACTTCAGTATTTTGCCTTGTTAAAAGCTTGGCAAAACCATTGTAAATGAAGTAGTCTACCCAAACCTCTGTGTTAGCCTGGATAAACTAGGGAAGCAAATCCACAGAAACTCATATGTATAAGAAAGAGTTTTGGGCTGAGCCCTGGTGGCCTACTGGTTGTGTGTGGGACTGCAGCCCACAGGGTTGACAGTTCAAATCCAGCTGCAGCTCTCCAGGAGCAAGGCAGGGCGTCCTACTCCCACCAGGGCAGTGATGCCACAAAAACAAAAGCAAAAAAAAAAAAAAAGAGTTTTATATAAAGGGTAAGGTGACCAGATACTCCGCTTCTTTTTTTTTTTTTAGGCATCATTGCTCTCTGGTGGTGGGAGTAGGAGGCCCAGCCTTTGCTCCTGTGAGCTGGAATTGAACCTCCATCCCAGTGGGCCACAGTCCTGTGCACAACTACTATGCCACCAGGGCTCAACCCCAGATACTCCGCTTTTTAACAACATCCCGCAGCATTTTAAAATTAAAATAAATATATTACAATACTATTTTTGCATTCTATGAACATTTTTGTTGCTCCGTATCGACCAAATTTTTAATCAAGAACACCCATCCCTCCACCTCCAGTCAATGGTGTCCCGCTTAAAATCTGGTCACTTTAAAAAGGGTAAATTTACATTAAGAAAGCATCCCAACCCAGTGTTCTCCAAGCTCATAATCCCTACATTAGCCCATATGTCTGACACCAATCTATGTAGTTCTCCTCAATCTCACAAAGCACACACAATGATACCGATTGCAGGAGGAAAGCTGAATCAATGAGTGTGTATGCATCTCAGTGTGGGCAGAGGTCTTCATATTGTTGTTCCAGCACCCAGGCTGCATTGGGGTAGGTCCATGTGGCTTCTCCTCAGGGATGTCTCATAGGACGTGAGCCTTGCCAGGTGAAGCAGGGAACTGGCTAAGGCAGCTGCACCCTGGTCCAACAATCAGAAAGCAAGAGACTCAAGAACTAGAAAGGCGAGTCTCAAGGAGCCATTTTATCTCTCTGTCCTTCAGTTAACTCCATATGTGTTTATTGACCAGGTTGGCATAATCAACCTTAACTATTTCCTATCTTTCACTTTGGAATTTCATGCAGATTTTTCAAGCCAACCTCTATATCCACTCATCTCCCTAAGCTGCTTCAAGAATTTTCACATTTCCTAGTATTTTCCTATTTCTAATATGCTTCAAGAATTTTCATATTTTCTTGTATCTGATTCTAGAACTGAAGAGAAAAATTGTCTTCTTGTTTCTATGAAAGTTATTTGACTATGTTTAGGGGAATGGGGGAGAAGTAAACAAGTATTTTTAAAATACTTTCTTGTGCCTTTTGGTTTTGGTCACTACATAGCTTTAGGGGAAAATTATTACAAAGAAAATTATTTAGATCCTTTTTTTTTGGAGGGGGGGGGCATCACTGCTCTCCGGCGGTAGGAGTAGGAGACCCAGCCCCACTGCTGAAATTGAACCTCCTTCCCAGTGGGCCGCAGTCCCGCGCACAACCACTACACCGCCGGGGCTCAGCTATTTAGATCCTTAATGAAGTTTTTAAAAAAAAAAATCATCTTCAACTTATAGTCAGCTAGAAAGGATTAGTAATAACTATCCTGTAGGTTTTGTGAATATTAGGTGATAGAATACATATAAATAAATATCTTCATCTGATAATTCTCACATGGTACATATTCAGTAAGTGTAGATGCTGTGTTAAAAGTTAATTTAAGGGGTGGTCCTATGATTACTATTGCAGT
>PVJH01031421.1:0-23754 GCA_004026705.1 Nesogale talazaci
GGGAGGAAAGGAGGAGGGAGGGGAAGAGAGATGGGAGATGGAAGGAAGGGAGGGGGGAGGGGATGAGGAAGGAAAGAGGGCGATGAGAAGTAGGGAGAAGAGAGAAAGGATGGTGGGAGGGAGATGGAGGGAAGGGGAAGAGGGAGCAAAGAGGAAGAAGAGAGGAGTAGTGAGGAGAGAGGGAGGGAGGGAGATGGAGGGAAGGGGAGGGGAAGAGGGAGGAAAGAGGAGGAGGGAGGAGAGAGGGAGGAGGGAAGGAGGTGGAGAGATGGAGAGATAGAGATGGAGGACACGGAGGGAAGGAGGTAAACAGGGGAGGAGCAGACGCTGAGGAGACGGATGGAGAACACTGTGGAGGAGGCTGGGAGGGGATGAAGGGTCCAGCCCTCTGGCCCAGGGCCAACCCCAAGGAAGCCTGTTGTCTTCCAATCCTGCAGGCATCAAATCTTCAACCCTGAGTTCTTGGGCCTGCTGACCACCCCCACCCCATCACGAACCAGGACAGTGTCTCTCTGAGCTCAGAAGCCCAGGTCAGGGAGCTGACTCCAGGGTAGAAGGCAGTTCCTGGAGCCCCACCCCAGGGACAAAGGCCTGCTTCTGGGAGGAGGGACGCTGCTGCCCCCGTGTGGCCAAGCTGCAGACATACACACAGCCGCAGGCTGAGGCCGCCCAGGGGTGCTTTGTGCCGAAGACTGACTCACCTTTCTGCCGGTGGCTGTCGTCCAGGCAGTTGGAGTCTCCGTAGAGCACGATGCGGCCACCGCCCTCGGCAGGGACCTGGTAGAGGCCCAGGACAGGGACGTTCTCCACCACCACCGTCTCCTGCTTCAGCACCTCCAGCCCTGCAGATGCCGGCCTGGCAGTGAGCGCTGCAGCCAACCGCCCTCCAGCCCCAGCTCCACTGCTGCCCCCTTGGTGAGAGGGTGACCCTTTGGGGCAGCCTTATGGGAGATTCCCAGCAGATTCCTGCCCCGAGGGCCAGGCAGGCCAGCCAGGAACCCAGCTCCTCCCAGCACAAGACAGGGCCACACAAGAGGACTCAAGCTTGTGTGAGGGGCGGTTATGGGGCCTGGGGTCCCTCTCTCTCTCTCTGAGGGGCTGGGGTGGAGGCTGCCCTGAGCAAGGCCACGAACCACTGGACCCTCTGACAGGAGAGGGCACCGCTAATGGGCGGGTTACACCCGAGAAGGCATCACCGTGCGGAGAGGAGGCCAGAGCTGCGACTACCTTGGTCCTTGAACGTCTGTGTGATCACAATGCCGTCTTCTGGGAACTTGGCAATGCTGCAGCCAGAGGCATAGTACACTGGGGGGTCAGAGACACAGACACACACACACATGGATGGACGGACGGAAGGACACACACACACACACACACACACACACACCGATAGAGAGACATACAGACACAACACACCCCGACACACAGATGGATGGGTAAACACACACACACACACACACACACACACACACACACACACACACACTCAGCACTTTCCTCCAGAGCCGACACCCCCTGAATGCTTTCTGCCCCAAGGACGAGGATCTGACAGTGGTCTTTGTAAGGGTGGTCACTGCCCGGGCATCCTTGGAACATGCCCCACCTCACAACCCAAGTGACAAGGAGAACCACCAAAAGGGCAGATGGTGGCTTCTGACTGGCCCTTCGGAGGCCAGGACACCCCCCAATCAAGGACCCAAGCACACTCGGGGGAGTTTGAGTGCAGAGAACAGAGTAGGGGAGGGGTTTATCATAGATACCAGCATGTCTGCGTAGAGCAGGTTTTGAGGCTGGTGAACCTTACAGACAGACTGACGGCTGGCCAAGAGCCACAAGCAGGGACACTGTGACCTGGGGAAGGGGCCCGGGCTGTCCTCCCACAGACAGACATGCGCTCACCCAGGGCTCACGCTGCCCTCTCCCTGACACGGAACCGCCTAGGCCCCTGGCCACCACCCGCAGGGGCACAGACAGCGAGACTTACTGTCGTGGTTGGCCAGGGTGAAGTCCCCTTCATAGAGGCCGTCGCTGAAGGCCATGTTCCAGACAGACAGCAGCTCGTTGAGAGCGGGGACGTTGGCGCCCCCTGTGTCTGGCATCCACCACTGCCTGCGGGAGAGAGCAGGCTTGCCTCAGCCCCACCAGCCCATGCCAAGAAAGCGACTTCTTCCTGCAGCCAGCGAGCCAGAAGCTGAGGTCAGAGCCTCCCTCGGCAGTGCTGCCGGGTCTCAGAGGACGTGGGCACGAGCGAGAGCCCTTCCTCACGTGTCCTGCAGACCAGCCTTCGGAAAAGGCTCAGAGCCAGCAAAGCTACGTGTGCAGCACATGGAGAAGCTTGTGAGGAAGAACGTGTCATTCCAAAGTCAGGGCAACTTTACACAGCGTCAACGTAGGCTACGAGGCAACAACGCCCTGCCCAAAGATGGCAGCCCTTCGAGGTGTGGCTTCTCACCAAACCCACTGACAGTGAGTCAGGGCCAAGACACAGGAACCCTTCAGGACACAGTGCAACTGAGCGCTCTGTGGGTGTCCGAGGCGGGGCACCTTTACGGACGCACACAGCCTGCTGGTCCTCACATGGAGTGGCTGGGGGGTTGGAAGCACCAGCCTCGTGGTTAGCACTGCCCCACCAAGGTCCCATCTCCCCCGCCCAGGCTCCCCAAAGGCTCATCACATGCCCCTCTTCCCAGTGGCAGAGCGCTGGTCAGTGGAAACTGCACTGTGGGAGAGGCCTGCAGGCGGGCGCTGCCTGTGAACAGGAAGTCCCCTGTGCTGCGGGAGCAGGGAGCATGGACAGACGGGTCTCGCGTGCAAGTCCAAGACCAATGGATGGACGGGAACCTCCCGGGAGGGTCGGGGACCCCCAGAGCACTGTAAGCTCTCCGCACCAGACGTGGAGCGCTGCCCCCCCCCCCCGCCCCCCCCGAGTGCCTGGGCCCCAGCACCTTGTGTTTTCATCGTAGAACTTGACCTTCCTCATGACGGACGTGTTGTACCAGTCGCTGAAGACGACGAGCGAGAGGCCGTGGTCCACGTCCCGGCGCAGCTTGGCGATCTCCTCGGGGAAGTACTCCTCCTCGCTGTCCACCATCAGCAGCGTCCCTGCGGAGAGCCATGCGGTCAGGCTGCACCAGGGCAGGGGTCCCGGGGACACAGGCCAGCAGGAGAGAGTCCCCACTTCCTCGAGAGGGGACAGGAAGCACGGGGCAGGGTGGGGGCTGGGCACCTTCCTCCTTTCCAAGTGTTTACTGTGGACCCCCGCCCACTGAGCAGCCCGCCCCTCTCCGTCCTGCCGGGAGCTCTCTCTCCAGGTCACCACCGATACCAGCCTACTGTTGGACTCAGAGTGAGCCAAGGGGCCAGGTGATGCTTCAGGTTTAGAAGATGTTTAGGGTCATAGTCACGGGGTCCCCCCCACAAACCATCTGTCCGTCTCATGAGTCTGGTCCACTTCTGTGGCCCTGACAAGCCTGCTGCCCCGTGGCGATGGGCACAGTTGGGTGTGAAGCCTTGGCAGCCTCCACAGGGAGGAAGCTGCCGCCGGCCTGTACCTAGTCTCTGAGGCTGGCAGACCCCGAGAGGGAGGGACGGAAGGCGGGAGGGAGGGAGGGAAGGAAGGAAGGAGCTTCTGGCGCCCAGCTCACCATACTGGCTGGCGTCGAAGCAGGTGAAGGGTGAGCCCAGGACTTCCACAAAGTAGCCCATGCTGCGCAGGTGCTGGTACATGTCCCTGAAGTTGGTGTGGATGTGGTCGCCGTTCCTGAAGGGCGACAGGCCGGGTGGTGGCGTGACAAGCCCTCACCAAGATAGAGGCCAGTCCATGGCCGAGAGCTGGCCTTGCCAGGTCGCTGTCTCTGGGCCGGGCATGTGAGGTCAGCAATGGCCGGGAACCGTGTGTCCAGCATGGAGGCGAAGCTCTCATGCCCGCTGCCGAATGGGATCCACCCACCACCGTGGCCCTCGGCTGACGGCCTCCCCCAGCTCCCCACGGGCCTCCTTCCTCCGCCAGCTCGGGCTTGTCCTCCCTGTGCCTCCGCTACCCGCCCTGCTTGCTGGGACCTGCAGGCACCGCACCAGTCCAGGGGGTCGTTCTTCATGCGCAGGTTGTCCCTGGGGAAGTAGCCGGGCGGGTAGCGCAGGTTGTGGTACTGGTCCCAGAGCACGCGCTTGCTCCGCGGTGGCGTGGGGATGATCTTCACCTTGATGGGCAGCTTCACCGTGGACGTCTGCTCGGCACCGCTCTTGGACTGGACAAGGAGAGATGTTGACAACAGTGGCCCCGTGTTCAGGCTTTGGGAGTGGAAGGATCAGCTGTGATTAGCCACCGAAAGTCACCGCCCCACGGGCTGGCACACTCACAGCAGACACCTGCGGACTAGGCTGGTCCTGCCTGTGCCCCACTCACTGCCTGAGTCCACAGGACAGGGAAGAGCCACTGCTCAGGGGCTTCCCACTCCCTGTCTCCACAAGGCAGGAAGCATTGTCTTCTTGCCGAGAAGCTGCCGACCTGGCAGTTGGCACATAACCACTGCGTCTCCCCTGCAGCCTGAGGGTGCACCCCTTACCGACTCCTTAGAGACCACCCCCCGGAGCCACTGCCTGCCAGAATGCCGCCCACCTGGCCCAGCTCCCTCGGCAGCAGCTGGGAAGGGTATTCTCAGGGCAGCCCTGGCTCGGAGACTGCTGACTTGGCGGGGAGCCTGCTTACCTCCACGTCTGCCGGGGAGGACACGGTGATCATGACGTGGCCCTGGGCGATGCCCTCCCAGGAAGCAGCCTTCTTGGTGACAGAAATGGAGATGGCCAGGTAGCCTGACCAGGGCCAGAGCACCGAGGAGTAGGAGAAGGCCACCTCCATGTTGTCCCCATTCTGCGGCAGGTAGGGCTGCCAGTCCGGCTGTGGGGGGGTGGGGGTGGGGACAGAGAACAAGTAGGCTGAGGAGGTGCCCAGGGCAAGAGTCCCCCTCCCCTCAATGAGCACAAGAGCTGCTCGGTAAGACGCGGCCAGGTTACAAAGGAACAGTAACCAGCAGGGCAGGCAGGCAGGCAGGCTGAGTAGTGGGGAAGTCCTGGCATGGAAAGGGACAGAAAGACACCAGATCTGGCGCCAGATGCCCGTCAGCTGACACGCGCGAAGAGCCCCGTGAACAGAAGGAAGGTGGTGGCCCGGATGCAAACCGTCCTCAGCCGAGGGTCACAGGCAGAGCCGGGCGGGCCATGGTCCCGGGGACCAGGGGAGGAGGGCCGCCCTGTCCGCCCAGCATGGCACCGGCCCGAGGAAAGCAGCCAAGCATCTTTCTGGAAGAAACGGGGCGCTTGCCATGAGCCCGCATTTCAACCTGCCTAAGTGTCCAGCTGACACTCCCCGGTGGGTCAGCCCGCTGAAGGAGGGAGCAGGAGACTGAGGTGGGGGGGGCGGAGGCAGGGAGCGAGCAAGGAGACCCGGGGCAGCTCCTCTCCACCACAGCCCACAGACCCCATGGCGGCGGGCGGCAGGGTGAGCTGTGTAACCAGGGAGACGGACTGAGCCTGGGCTTCCTCCAGAGACTCGTCTGAGTCCACTCCCTCTCCAGGAGACTCTGCAGGGATAGAGAGCTACCCCCTGGGTTTCTAGGGAAGGTTGTCACCCTTCCAGAAGCAGAATGCCTGTTCCTCTCCTGTGGAAAAGCCTCTGCCCCCACCCCATCTGATTAGCAGCCACGGGCCCCTTGGAGAAACATACATCTGACCAGGGCCACTGAGGCAGCCTCTAGTGTGTGCACAGTATCAGGTGGTGGGACGGCAGAACTGATTCCCAGAGCTGCCTGGCCGACCCCTAACAGGTGCAGTGGCCGGGTCTCTGGCCCTCAGGTGGTTGGGGGGGGGGGGTTTCCACCCACAAACCTCTCTGTGGTCAGCCGAGTGCTTCAAAGGACAAAGTGTGCTGTTGGGGACACTGTGGGTCACCGATCTGGGAGGCTGTAAGAGGCTGGGCAGAGGCCACTCTCCCATGGCACCAGAACCAGCATGCTCAGTGGAGACGCCCCTCGGTGCACAGCAGCCAGGGCCCGGCGGGCAGAGAGAGGTGCGGAGGCTCTCGGAGGGGTCGTGGCCAATCTGAAATCAGCCTGGGCTGGGGCTTGCACAGCTCTGGGGAAGGAAAGCTATTCAAAGTCTAGAACGTGTGAGCTCCCACCCGACTCAGAACAGGACGAGACCAGGAGTCTAGAGATGCAGCTGCTGGGGCGTGCCCCCTCCTGCACTGCCGTCTCGGCTGGCCCAGCACTCTTGCCCGGGGACCCGATGCCGGGACTTGTCGGGCAGGGTGTCTACAGCAGCACTGGGAAGCGGATGGCCAGCCAGCTGCTGGGGAAGCGCCTCATGAACCAATCGGGGCGCTGCACGGTTGACTGTTTGCGGGACTCAGCGTGGCTGGGAATGAATCGTCACAGACGGACAGACGGCACGGGGAAACAAACTGCACGCTTCTGGCCCCGGCAGGCAGGTGGGATGGGACAGGGGGAGAGACCAGGGGCTTGAAGCGGCTTTTTGGTTCGTTTGCTCGATCTTTCCTCAGGCTGATGCTCAGACCGTGAGTGTCAAGGAAAGAGAGATGAGGAACTGAGAGGCTGGACTCCCCGCCCCAGACATGCAGGGCTTCATGAGGGAAACCAGAGCTGAGAAGGGGGCCCTCAGAGCCCCTCTGCCCCGCTCGGACCCACCTGACGGGACTCACGGGAGGGGCGGGGCAGCCACTCACCTTGTCCACGACCCTGCCGGTGACGCCCATGCCATTGAGGATGGTGACGTTGACGATGGTTGGCATGCCCCCATAGTAGATGGGCTGTGAGCAGTAGGGCCACATGTAGGGGCACTCGGTCAGGTCAATGTAGCTGGGGCTCAGGCTGGAAGGGAGCGACCAAGTCAGAGCCAGGGCCCACAGACATGCTGGCCGCTCCCGGGCCCACCTGCGGGGCTGCCCTTGGCTGGTGACTGCGCATGTGGCTCTGGGACACATCACCTGCCTCCATCTACCCCACCCCACCCCCTGGCCATCTAGACCCAATTGTATAAGTTCAAGGGGAGGCAGGGAGTGCACAACCAGGCCTGGTGACCGCGCTACCTCGAGGGGGACTCCTGGGCAGACACACCAGTGTGTGTGGGGGGTGCTGCTCTGTCTGTGACCTCACCAAGGGGGGCTTAGGGAGAGCAGTGTGGAGACAGCCTCCAACGGTGAAAACACCACGCAGTCCAGGGCAGCTGGGGCTGCAGGACGGGACGGCCACACCCGCCCTCCCCGTGAGGCGGCAGTGAGGGGCTCACAGCGGTCACCTGGAGGAGCAGCAGAGCCGACTGTTGATGAGCCACCTCGCACCCGGCCTGCTCCAAGAACCACCCGCCGGGGCAGAGGCAGGTGCACTCCTCTGCACGGGCCCGTGGGGGTGACACTGCCGTGAGCTCAGCCACGTGAACACAGAGCGGGAGGCAGGCGAGATCCCTTCTCACATCTCCCGGAACCCAAGGCCCTTGGAGGGCTGGAGGGCAGAAGGAAGGGCGGGCAGTCCCACCTGGCCTGGGGCCGGTAGCTGTTGAGGATCTGGTAGGCTCTCAGCAGGTCCAGCTTGCCGTGGCCTTGCTCGAACATGTTGACGCCGGGGAGCCGCCGGGCGGAGGCGATCAGGGCCTGCTTCACGCTGGCCGGGTTCACCAGCTCCCGCTTCTGGACCGTGCTGGGGGGCAGAGCACAGTCACGAATGGTGTCTGAGCGCAGCACTGAGCCTCGGGCTGCTCAGGCTCCAGCTAAAGGTTCCCTCCCAAAGCAGTGGCAGATGCGGAGGCCTGGGCACCTGGGGCCCCCTGATGGACACAGCCTGACGGCCGAGCGGGCCCCATCGCTGGCCGTACTGAGCCACCAGGGAGTCTCTCTGGTGGCCACTATGCACCGACCAGCATCAGCGTCACGGCAGACACGTGTGTGCGTGTGTGTGCATGTGTAAAACAACATCACATGCAGACCAATAACCCCCATCGGTGATGCAGAGAAACTGCTCACCAAACACACAAGCAACTCTCCCTCCAGCCCCTGCCACGTGGTGCGTGGGCTTGGGGGCCATGGCAGGGGATCTAGCAGGTCTGGAGGAGTGGCCGACGTCAGGGAAGCTGAGAGGGGACCAAGGGAGTGTCTTCTCTCTGTGTGTGTACGGTTGGGACAAAGTTCACAGAGCAGGGGCATCTTCCCGGCAACAGTAGAAATTCAGCGACCCTCTTCTCACTTCCTCTCTGGGACCCCAGGCTGCTCCGGGGTCTGGGCTGAGTGCCACTGCTGCGGCTGATGCTGGCTGTGCCAGGGAGCCTGACTACTCGGTGATAAGCCCTGCAGTGCTCGCGAGGTGGCCGAGGCCCAGTCCAGGGGATCCACTGATCTCTTACAAGTTGCCATTCGCGTTTTGCTCTAAGTTTTCTACTGGGGTTGGCTCTTCATGGACAGTTCAAGAACCGATCAAAGCTCAGTTCTGGAGCTGCGACCTGCCCCTCTGGGATCATAAATCCTGTCAAAGGTCAGCTTCAACTCCCTGATTGGCCTGCTCAGCCGGGCGCTGAGGAACATCTGTCTACAGATGGCTGCAGGTGCTGCTCCTTGGTGCGAGGGACATGGCTCGAGGGGGCCTACAAGCATGGTCCCGAGAAGGGGCCTCCACTTTCCGTCTCCAAGAGGAAGCCTCGAGACTCTGGCTGGCCTGTGCTGGCCTGTGTGCAGCACACGCCACTCCCTTGCCTCGGGAGAGGAGACAAGAGGAGGAGGGGGGGGAGGAGGAGGAGGAGGAGGAGGAGGAGGAGGAGGAGGAGGAGGAGGAGGAGGAGGAGGAGAAGGAGGAGGAACTGACTTTCTAAGCCACTTGGTTGGGCCAGGGCCACAGTGTTAGGAAGGGCTGGAGGGTCAAGGGGGAAAGGGTAGCCGACTTAATCAAGGGGGCTACTGCAGACGGCAGCTCAGGCCCCCAAAGTCCTGAAGCGAGTGTCAATGTCTCTGGGTTTAAGCGGAGCATCTCTGTCCACTGCCCGTTGCCGTGGGTCCCCTTGCATGCGGCCTTGAACTCAGGACGAGGAACAGTGACTTTGAAACCTGCCACCACCACACATCGGCCAAGCAAAGCCCTGGGGCCGGGACAAAATGCTGATTGGGGGGTCAGAGCTGTGCATCGCCCCCACCCCCCGCCCCCAAGCTCTCATGTTGGGGAATGGGGCTTCCCCCTGCAGGACTGCAGTGCAAGGCTGGCTGCAGGCAGTGAGTGGGGCTCGGTGCCTTGTTCCCCTCCCTGACTGGACAGAGCAGGGGCGGGTCCCACTTGAGAGCTCCAGGAAGAGACAGAGCCACAGCCTGTCCCTCAGAGGGGACAAGGCCGGCTCACGGCACACCCAGCCGAGCCACGACGAGGCACCGGGTCCTGCCCACTGACGGGCGTCCACTTGCCAGCAGCACCCACCTGACCAGTAGGGTGACGGCACCCGCCACCACCGGAGAAGCCACGCTCGTCCCCGACAGGGCCCGGCAGCCCCCTTTCACGCCAGAGCCCCGCACGCCAGCACCGTAGGTGACAATGTCGGGCTTCATGCGGCCGTAACCGCCAGGGAGTTCCTGTGGATGAGAGCAGCCTGGTGACGGCATGTAGAGCTGCTCCCAGAGGGCCCCAGGGCTGGGTCCAAGAGCCACTGCGACTCAGAAGACATTTACAGAAGACGCTCAGGAACCTGTCATTTTTTTTTTGGGGGGGGGGGGTGTTGTTTCCCAAGAACCAAGGAGATATGGTTGCACAGTGGGTTAAGCAGGGCTGCTCCCTGCAGCAAAAACGAAGCCTCCCCAGGCCTCCCGGAGACCCCAAACAAACCCATGGGGGTGGCAGGCCCCCAGTTTCAGAGGGACCTGCGGGTCAGCGCCATGGGCCCAGCCTCTCATGAGAGGCCAAGACACCCAAGGCTGGGCGCTGCCCAGCAGGTTATAGTGTGGATGGGGAGCTTGGCAGTCTGTTGGAACTTTGCTGAGACCTGGGCATGTGTCTGCCAAGATACACCCCTGACCTGCATGCTGAATTAGGCAGGTTGTGATGGGCAGAGAACAGCGAGCTGGGACTGAGCTGCTTTGGAGCCCGCTCACTCTCCCAAGGTGGGCACAGAGGAAGCCCCTAGCCAGTCCAGAAGGACGCCCAGTGGCCCATCCATCAGGACCCGCTCACCCCCAAAGACGAGACCCAGACAGATTCTAAGAAGATGTAAGCTGAGAGAACCAGCTCACCAGGGCCCTGCTCTCTCTCCTCCTGTCTGGACCCTGAGAGCCCAGCTTCGAGAACAGAGACTCCACACCCCCCTGCTGCCAGCCCCAGGGCCGACAGAGCCCGGCTTACCCAGGTGGTCATGCCCCGGGAGGAGAAGCGGGCAATGTTGTCCTCGAAGTCAATGCCGCCGACACCAACCACGTCCATCTGGTCAGCAGGGTTGTTCAGAGTGCTGGGGGCACAGACAGTCACCGTGTAAGGACGGGGCCTCTCTGTGAGGGGCAGTCGTGCGAGCTGGGGTGCACCGCTATGTGGACGTCAGAGCCATCCACACCAACACTGCTGGACAGGCAGGTGTGCTATAGATGTTTCATCACACACGTACACAGACAGACACTGATGCGCATGGACACACAGACAGTCGGCAGCTGAGACTGGCAGCATCGCAGCCTGCTCAGTGCCGGAAGGCCCCCCCACCCCCCACCCCATATAAGGCGGCCAGGCTCTGGCTCTCCCGGGTATCCATCACTCTTTTACTAGCAAAGCGTGAAGACCTGCCCAGTGAAGGTGGCACACAGAAGCTCCCCCCCACCTCCCGGCAGTCTGTAAACCTCCATCCTGAGAGGTCAGACTGCGTGTCCCCAGAGGGACGTGCCTGCTGCTCACCAGGGGGCTCCAGACACCCCTCTGACCTCACTTAGTGGTCACAGACCGGGCAGGTGGGCCACAACAGAAATTGTCAGGAGGTGCATGACTGTCGTCGGCAAGGTGCGCAGGGCCCACAGGAACCGGAGCGGCCTGGCACAGGAACCCAGGGGAAGCTAAAGGATGGGCATGGACGTGTTCTCCAGACTCGCTCCTGATTGACATGGCGTCTTGCGAAGGTCCCACGGCGAGCTCACGGCCGCCAAGCCAACTTGCAACTCCCAGCAACCCCGAAGGAGAGAGTCGGGCGAAAGTCCCCGGGGAACAGAGCCCTGGGCGCCCCACAGCAGCTCAGCACAGAGCCACTGCGCCACCAGAGCCACCCGGACACACACGGACAGCCGTCTCCCTGCAGTGGTTGCAGGCGTCTCCATGCTGGGGCTACTCACCCATAGAGAGGCCCGTCGTTGCCTATTGCGGAAACCATGATCACGTTGTTGGCGGTCAGCTCCCACACCTGCAAGACGAGCGGGCGCTGACTGATGGAAATACATCGCCGCCAACAAGCAGTAGGCTACAGCCCCCAAACACCACAACTTCTAGATACGTGACTCTGAAAATGGACGTGGGAGGAAGGCAGCAAGGGTCTGCGTGAGCCATGGCCTCGTCTACTCTGAGACCTGAAGAACATGGTGGTGCCCGACTACCACGTCCAGTCACGCCAACCAGGAGGGACTGTGGAGGAGGGAAGGAAGATGGAGACGAGCAGCCAGAGTCTCAGAATGTCTGGACCTGACACCGGTCACCTTAGGCTGGTCTACAACCTAAGAGATGTGACCCATGAATAGGGACCTCTGCTACAGAAATCCGGAATCATCTATTTGAGACCCTGACCCCTTAAAACAATTCAGTCTCAGCTCAAGGGCATCCAAAAAACCAGTAAAGAGCATGCTGACATGGCACGGAACACCTAAGTGAGGTCACTGAACACACCTGCATCCTCACCGCCAAGCGGAAACCTGCCTGGCCGTGTGAGCTTTCCCGGGAAACACACAGACACACCATGGGTGTGCCTGGAGATGAATCAGTGGAATGCAGAGTCCCAGGGAGTGAGCACAAACCTGGGAGCACCGTGCAAGGTTCCCGTGAAAATGAACCACGCAGGGCAGAGACAGAGGCAGCCCCTGCGGCTGGGACAGTGGTGCTATCCGTCCACATGCTCAGGGGCCCAGGGTGGTGGTGCATTCCCACTGTTGGGAGCCCCGCACCACAACAGAAGGCCCACCATGACGAGGGGCCCCGTGCAGTCCATGGCTCAGACGTGAACTGGACGGCCCCGAAACAGATGTTTGGCTGAGGGGAGCTGACTTGCATGGTGAGTGGCTCCCCTCAGCCCAAGTCCACTGCTCCTCCCTCAGACGGCTGACCTCTCGGGCCCATCACCAACCAGCTGGCTTCCCGGTGCCACTGCTGTTCTGGCCAAGGGCAGGGAGTGCAGGGCCCACCTTGTCGACAAAGGGGTGGTCCATGAAGTCGGGGCCGCCGATGCTCAAGTTCAGCACGTCGATCTTCTTCAGGATGGCGTAGTTGAAGGCGTCCAGGAACCACGAGGTGTAGGACACCTACGCGGGTCAGAGTCCCTCAGTGCCAGGGCAGGTCGCTCACCGAGCCCCACCTACCATGGCTTCCCAGGGAAAAGCAGACATGGCTGCCTCTTGGCTTTCTCAAGGGTTAGGCACAAGCAGACACGAGGGGACTTCCCAGAGTCCAAGGAAAGATGGAGCTCAAGGGTGATGGAAACCTGCTCAGGCCAGCGCGTGTGCTGGGGACCTGAGCTGGGGAGCAGAGACTGAGGAAGCTCTGAGTGTCCCCATGGGTATGGCCCTATAGCCCGTCCACCTACAGCGCTCCCGGAGGATGCCTACCTGGTTGTTGGTGAAGACCCTGAAGATGTGGAGCTCGGCGTCGGGAGCAAAGCCCTGGCACTCCCTCATGCTGGCGATCACTCCCGCCACGAAGGTGCCGTGGCCCAGCCCTGTGGGAGGGGAGAGAGGCAGCCACAGCTGAGGACAGACAGTGCCTGGCAGCCTCGGGGTCTCCACCTGGAGGCCAGGTCCAGCCCCTACCCTCCCCACCCCCGCCTCCTTCCCTGGCCACCCCGTTCTTTCTCCCAGACGCAGCAACCAAGGGCTGTGGGGAGGGCACACCGTCATCCAGCGTCCGCTCGTTGGTCCAGTTGGTCCTCTCCTTCACATTTTTGAAGTGGGGGTGCTTCTCGCTGAGCCCCGTGTCAAAGACAGCCACTCGGACACTGGCCCCTGATTCCAAAGAGACAATGCACCATGGTCAGAAACCACAATGGGACCCCTCCCAGCCACTGGATCTGTGTGCACAGCCGGGGGTTGGGGGCTCAGGGCCTTGGGAGAGGCTTTGCTGTGGCTGCCCAGCTGTGGGCCAGAAGCAATGAACTTCTTCCGCACAGGTTCCACTCCAGCCACTGACGCTGACGGATGTCCTGGGGAGGCACCCAGGTCTCCCACTCTGGTCTCCCCAGAGGGCCAGGAGCACCCACCCATCACAACTCGAAGGAGCAGGTCGTGTGCCAAACAAAGTCCAGCAGCCGCCACCCCTGCCTGCCCCACGGCTTACTAACCACCACTGCAAGCACATGCCGCTTTCTGGAAGGAACTGTGCTTGGAGGGGCGGACCACACGTAGGAAGTAGCCCCCCCTTACATAAAAAACCCCGACCCACAGCTACGGAGTCTGACAGTGACCCTATGGAGGGTTTCCGAGCCTCTCAATCTTCACACAACAGGCAGTCTCGGCTGTCTCCCTCAGAGAAGCCGGGGAATTTGAACTACGGACCTGGCGGTGAACAGACTGATGAGAAACCCCAGGGCACCTTCCTTCTGTGGTCAGCCCAGCAATACACTCATACAAGGGACCTCATAAAGAGTTGGTGCTGAAATGGAATTAAAAAGGAAGTCCCCGGCTGAGCTCCGGTGGCGTAGTGGTTTAGTGCGGGACTGCGGCCCACTGGCTTGGTGGTTCAAATCCAGCAGCAGCACGGCTGGGCAGCTCTCACGACCACCAGAGTGATGCCAAATAAATAAAATAAATAAATAAAGTTCCCACCCCCCACCCCCATCAGGATTGGGTCACCTCTCCAATCAACACGGGCGCATCTGTTTCTGATAGCAGCCCAGAGACCTCTGCTCCACCCCGAGATCATCAACCCTGGGGCATCCAGAAGTTTCCCTCCTGTTCCTGGGGCAGGTGTTGCAGTGGCCGGAGGGTCATGCGTGTCCCTGATAGGTGCAAAGGGCACCCAGACACCAGGGACTCACCAACCACACAGGATGCCCTGCTCCAGCCCCAGGGAAGGGAGGGGATTAAGAACGAGTTTCAGGGGCGACGGGGGAGGCAGAAAGGAAGGCCTGTTCGGGACTCGAACGCATGTGGGCACAGACAGGCGCCTCGGCTACAATAGGCACTTTCTAGAGGGACGCCGGCTCCCTCGGCTGTGTGGCTAATAGTTTCCTAATCTGAAACCCACACCCGGCTGGTCAGCCAGTCAGCCCTCTGTCACTCGGCAGGCGGGACCCACACGGGCGCCGAGCAAATGCTCATGACACTGCCGGCTAGACGGACAAGATCAGGGAGCTCTATTGTTAGACCCATGGCACAACGGTGGCCTGGCTTCCCATCCAACAGCAGGTGCACACTCAGTCTGGGGGACTGCTTGGTGTCCCCACCATGGACCAGCCCCCAGCCCATCTCCTCCTGCCTCTGAGCTTCACCCCAGGACCCTCGTGCTGGTCTGGCTGGCTGTCTTAGGCTTGGGTGCCTGCCTGGGGCTGCTCCCCCGTAGGCCTGCCCCTTGGTTGGTGTGCAGGTGGAGGTGAGGGTGAGGGGTGTTGAGTTCTGTGTAAGACCTGAAGGGGGTGACTGTGGCCTCGGGGCCCACCAGTGAGCCTGCTGCCTGCTGACTTTCCATTCTCACCAGAGCTGCGCCTGCCTGTGCTGGTGGGGGAGCAGTGGGCACCCCCACCCCCCCGAGCAGAGCCAAGTGCTGCTGGCAGAGAAGCAGGCACCCGGCCATGGCATTCAGGACCCCCATTCCGCAGCTTCTACCGCCCTTCACCTGCCTGCGGGACGCACCTGTGTAGCCCATCTGCCACAGCACGTCGGCCTGGAGGGTCTGCGCCACCTGCCGGGGGATGGCCCTGAGCAGTCGTCGGCTGGAGTGTCGTCCGGTGGCGTGCCAGAACCCGGAGCCCAGGGAGAGGCTGGCCCTGCGCAGGGGGCGGGACGATGGCCACTTCTGGCTCCAGCGGGTGTCATTGCAGGGCCCAGTGGGGTCAGCTGGTCCCAGGTGGGGGGGGCGGGGAGAGAAGACAGGTGGTCACACATATTTTGACAGGTGGGGGGTTGGGCTGCCTGAGAAGGCAGTTCTCCAGGAGGGCAGGGTTTTCCCAGCTACGGACACCTGAGTCACCTGTACCCAGGGGTTCACACTCACTCAAGGCACACAGGGACTTCATGCTCACTTGCACAGAAGCAGAGTCACGTGTGGCCTTAACATGGAAGCAAAACTCAGTTTTCACGTGTAACTGCTCCCTGGCTGGGAAGGGAGAGGGAAGGCCACGGACTAGAGTGGGCAGTGGGAAGCGGAGCGTTCCTCTCCTGTCTTCCTCCTGTCGTGTTCCTAACATGTGCCCATCCTCCCTTTCAGAGAGTGTGGTTCCAGAGGGTGAAAATGTGGTGTGGATGAACACGAGGGGGTGGGGTGGATACATCACAACTTGCCAAAATGTACACCAAAGAGGGTGGATTTTACTGATAATTAGATCTTAAACCTCCTTCCAGAGCATGGGTGGAAACCAGGACTTCAAAGGAGCCCGAAGCAGCAGCAGCAACAGCAGCCCCTGAAGTCTTTTCCAGGGCTGATTTCTCTCCCTGACTCCAGCCCTCACACCCCAGAGCAGGAGGCCCAGGTAAACCACACCCACAATCTGGCCATAAAGGAGCAGCTGGCTCCTGTCCCCCAAGTCAGCAGCCTGGAGACGTACTGGAGGCAGTGACAGGGTCACCCTGTTCAGGGTGAGGGCAAGTCCGGCCGGCTTCGCTCCCACAGTGCTCTCAGGGTGACAGAGGGTGAGAATGTGAGGAGACTAGAAGCCCTGACACCCGAGTAGCTGGTGAAGGCCCTGAGAGGTTACAGAGCCTGAAGAGAGAACCTCCCCCCAACCCTCAGAGATCTTCAAACGAGAGAAAGAGAGAGAGAGAGAGAGAGAGAGAGAGAGAGAGAGAGAGAGAGAGAAACACACACACGCCTGCTTCCAAGTATTTGTGTCGTCCTGTGGGAAACAGGTCAGCTTTGTCTCCTGTCCGCTGGACCATGCAATGGCCGGCATCCAGAATGGGGCAGGATTCAATCCCCAAGAGCGGCAGACACCACCAGCTTTCAGCCTCTCACACACCTCTACTCAGCCCTCCTCCGGGGGGACAGCACGGCACGCTAGCTGCACAGGGACTCTGGGGGGCAGGCAGAGGAAAAGGCATACACTCATGTGCACTGCCCCTCAGTGTCTGAGACGCTTAACTCTTTGTGGGAGGGGAAAGCCTCATTGTTCTCCCAAGGAGCAGCTGGTGGTTTTGAACTGTGGATCCTGTGTAGCAGCCCGATGTGGAACCCACAATGCCTGCAGGGCTCCTCGGGGTGAGGAAGTGGAAGCTGACGGGAGAGTGACTTACGGAAAGAGGCGGCACCGGCTTCCTGAGGGAGGAGGGGCACCTCACAGACAGGGGAGGAGACTGATGCCTGCTGCTCAGGGGCAGGTCCTGTCTATTCCCTACAGCACTGAGAACATGGGCGGCGGTGGAAAGAGAACACTGTGTATCCACCTAATGCGGTTCACTCTCGTTTCTTTGTGGCTTCCTGCTTTGCCTTGAAATGGCGACTTTACAAAGAAAAATGACACAACCAAGAAAGGCCAACAAACAGACCCCCTCATGGCTGCTGAGTCCATGCCGACTCTGAGGACCCTCCAGGACAGGGAGGACAGCCTCCATGGGTCTCCAAGACAACGTGCTTATGGGAGTAGAGAGTCTCATCTGTCTTCTGAGGAGTGGTTGATGGCTTTGAACTGTTGACCTTGCAGTTAGCAAACCAACATGTAACCTCTGTGCCCCCGGGTTCCTCAGAGGCTTTCAGAATATAACATGACTCAATGGCTTCAAGTCACCCCGTGGGTTTCTGAAACTGTAACCGTTAGGGGAAGTAGAACAACCTCCTTTCTCCTGTGCCTGGTGCGGCTGGTGGTTTGAACTGCCAGTCTTGAGGGCAGCACCCAATACTTCTCTCTCTCTCTCTCTCTCTCTCTCTCTCTCCCACACACACACACACAGTTCCTATCTTCCTGGTAGGCAGATGACTCCGCTGCCTTCTTGTGTTTCCGTTTCCATGGAGCTGCCCAGGCTCAGAGGCACCATCAGGCAGACATGCAGTACAAGAGGAGCCAGACCAGGTCACCTCTCTTTCCTCACGGTGCGGGCACCAACAGGAGACACGGGGAAACAGGCCAGGCACGAAACACTGCTGGGAAGGTCCCCTGGTCCTCCTGCTGCAGATAAGCTCTCGCAGGGTACCTTTGAAATAAAAGATCCCGCCCAAACCACCGTGACTCCCAAGGAGATAGGCTGGGCCAGTCCAGACCCGTGACGGCGACCGTGTGCTGGGATGCCAAAGCCACCCCGCTCGAAGGAGCCCTGGGAGGCTTTCTGCTCTCGGAAAGATCAACACCCTTGGAGACCAACCAGCAGGGGGATTTTGACCCTGGCCCACAGCTGGCTATGAGGGGCCAATTCCATGGCAACGGTTACAGCTTTGACACACACCCATGGGGGTGGGGGGCTCCTTAAGAAGCAGTTCTCAGGAAACGGGACCCGGCGTGGGTGAGACAAGGGGCAGAAAGGCTTTCCTGGGCCCCAGTGCCCGTCACAAGGGTGCACCTGCTGGCTCAGTCTTGGAGGGGACACAGTTGTGCTCAGAGAACATCACTGGGAAACCTGCCCCCACCTGCCCTGCACCCTGAGCTCTCGCCTCTTCAGACGTTTGTTGTTGATCCCTAAACTCGAACCACACAGAAACACATACTGATGAGTCCCGAAGGGATGCCCAACGACTGTTCTACCGTGGTGTCCAGGGAAGAGCCGGGCTCTGGGCAAGGCGGGGGTCAGGGGATGCTGTTTCTCAGAGTGTGTGGGCCTGGAGGGAGGGCATGCTGAGAAACAGCCACTCCAGTTCTGTCTGGGACTTTCCTGAATCAAGCTTTCTACGGTGGGGCCAGTGGCAGCAGAGACATGGCTATGAGAGGCCATGTGGAGCTGCGTGACAAAGGACGTGAGCTCCAGGAAGACACGGAGCAGAGGCCCAGATGCAGAGGCAAGGGAGAAGGCCGGCAGCAGGAAGGAGGGAGGAGAGGAAAACAAAGGGTTCCCGGGGTGGGAGGGCTGCTCCAGAGATGGGGGAGGACTCTGGGGTGACCTCAGGGAAAGGTCACTTCCAGTCTCACCAAGACTTAGGCGCCAAGTCAGCTCTGACTCACAACCAACGGTCCCAGAGGATAGGGTGGGCCTGTCCTAGCGGGTCTGAGGCTGCAAATCTTATGAAACAGAATGCCTCACCTTTCCCAAGGAGTGGCAGCTGGAGGGCTCACCTCCCCCTCCATGATCAGAGCAAGGAGACCAAGGGGTGGGACGGAGAGAGAGACAGAGACAGACTGCCTGGTGTGCACATGGCAGGGAGGTGGCCCCGCGGCCCCATACTCACACTCCGCGTACTTGAGGGATCGGAAGACCTTCCGCTGGGGGGTGACACGCTTGATGTTGGGGTGGCCTTCCAAGGTGAGCAGCCCCGCTCTCTGCTTCTCTTTGATCTGAATGACCTCGAAGTCGCTAGGGTAGTCGCTGGATGGGTTGTCACGGGGGAGGATCTGCCAGTTGTCCACGTCGCTGCTCCTCAGGGCACTTGAGATGAAGGAGCTGCGGGCCTTGGCGGTGAAGTACCCATTGAAGGCCACGATGTACTCTGCAACAGGGGCCCCAGGTCTGAGCTAGGAGCCCGGCACTGACGGCAGGCTGCTCACCCTGCCCTCGCCCCAGCAGATCCCTCCCACCGGCGACAGGGCAGGTTCCTCTCCTGGCAATGGGGCCTTAGTAAAGACTCCAGACCATACTGTCCTGTCCTTGGGGGGGTCTGACCATCCAGAAGCTGGGCCCTGGCTCCCCAGCCCCCCAGACAGGGATGGGGGAAAAAGTGCCTGGGCTACGCTTGGGGAGCAGTTACCGTATTCCACCACAGTCGAGGAGAACTCCACCTTCAGGGTCAGGTGTGGGCAGCCAGGGCAAGGGGCCTTCTCCAGAGGCCTCTTCTCCAGCCGGCCCCCCAGAGGCTGCTTCCCACGGAGCAGAACCACGAGCAGCAGCAGCAGCCAGGAATGCGCCCGCGGCATGGTCGTGCGAGGAGGCGCTCCCCTGGTCCTGAAATCCCGAAGCTTGACTACAAGGTCCGTGCTGTACTGGCCAGGGGCGCGCGCATCACTGCTCAGTCGCCTCGCGGCCCAGTCTGCCGCGGGGCCCTGGGGAGCGGCGTGGCCCAGTGCAGCCTGGCCAGAGAGGAGGCGTTCATTTCTTTCTCCGCTTCTTCTCCATCGTGGGCTCCAGGCGCCTCCCGCTCCGGCGAGACTACTGAGTCCTGGGCGCCATTTGCAGTGTGGAGCCAAGGTCCAGCGGTGGAGGGGGGTCACCTGTGAGCCAACCTATGGGAAAGAACACCGCCCTGGGTGACAGTGGACCTGAGACATGACCGGGCCCCATGGGCCAGAGGGAACCCCTCCCCTCAATGACCTCAGGTGGGCTGGAGCATCACTGGGCTCCAGGCGGCTGCAGCTGCCAGTTGGCTTCTGGGAAGTGGATCGCCCACCAGGCCTTTCTCTTGGGGACCCTCGAGGTGGACCTGAACCTCCAATCCCTCAGTGAAGGGCAACGCACACTGACCATATGCTTGCCCTGGACTTCCACCTGAGCCCCGGTTCATACAGCCACACTGACTTCATGACACAACACCTAGTTCACTACAGGGCACGGCCACAGAGCTAAGGCAGTTTCGACAGTTAAGAGGATCTATCAAATGAGGAAAATGGTGTGGGCAGGAAGAGGTAGTAAAGATAACTAGCATATTTTTGGGACCATAAGGTGCACCCAATTTTTAGAGCAGGAAAACAAGAAAAACAAAATCTGAACCAAGCAGTACCAGAATGCCAAAATATTTATTAAAATAAAGCAAAATTCAGTAATGTTTAACAGCGTAAATTCAACAGTGGTGTTAAGAACCATCATCGATTTCATATACATGCAGGGGAGGCATGCGCTGTACCGATCATATGACCTGACTGATATTGAGACTCCAGGAGGAGGGACTTTCCCTGAACACACAGCAATCCACAGCATGCAAACAGCAGTAGACAGGAAGTGGGCGTGTGGGATCATAAACAAATGTAGGTACCATACCTTTGGACCATAAGACACACCCCTTTGAGGGTGTGTCTTATGGTCTGGGAAATATGGTTAGTGATTAGCAGACCCAGCCAACAGCCCAAGAGATGAGGGACCAGGACCCAAGGACCTAGGTCATGGGCTCCCACATTGCTTTTTACCTTCCAAGGCCTCCGCTCAAGCACTGATCCCCAGTCCCACTTCAATTCCCCCCAAATGGCACGTGTGGGAAACAGTTGGGACTACCCCCCCCCCCACCTTGAGGTGCCTGGTGGTGGCAGGGGCCATGTGTCAGGCTGCGAGAGTGGGTTTGCATTTGTGAGGAGGACTCACTGGGGGGCTGAGTGTCAGACCAGGCCTTATGAAGAGGCTGGGTTATGTGGCCTTTCGACCACCTCCCCTAAGCATTCACAAGCATGCACTCGTGTGACATATGCATAAAGTCACAGGCTGCAAGGCAGGAGTGGACAAAGTGTGTGTCCAGCTGGGAAGTCATCAGCAAGGATGACATGGCCAATGAGAGGGAGGAGAAGGGGAAGGAGACAGCAGTGTCCTGTTCTGGTCCTATGGCTGTCTGACCAATGGCCCCCACGGGTGTCCATATCCTCTCCCTGGGGCCTGTGAATGGGCCTGGTGTGGTCAGTGGGATGCAGGTGTGAGCGAGCGGGCTACAGGTTGGGGGTTGAGGGGGACAGCGTCCTAGGTGAACCCAGGAGGGACGCAGGAGAGCGCTGGGTGGTGGGTGATGGAAGAAAGCAAGTGGTTATAACAATGCACAGCAGGAAGCCCCTCACAAGCCCCGGCTCACTGAGACCCGGCAGGCCAGAGTTCTAGCTCACGGCGACCCACAGAGATGCTGCTCCTTACGGTCGGCATGATGAGAGCTGGCGCCAAGATCAGGGTCGGGGTGAGGGAAGATGAAGGGGCACAGTCAGGTGAGGGGGGAAGATGAGGGGGCCCCTCAACATTTCCTCAGACGGCTGAGCCCAGTTTTGATATAACAAGCTCGCTCTACTCCCACTGCTCTGGGGATGGCCCTGGGTCGTTTACACGGTGGGTGGGGGGGGGGGGGCGATCTGGCTTGAATGAAAATGTGGCTGCCAAAAAGATACCGCCCTGACGATGCCTTACACACTGGAGCCTCTGACCATCGGTGAACGGAGGACAGCTGTGCTCTTCAGCGTCTGTCTACCACAGGGGCTCCAGACCCATCCCACAACAGGCAGCGATGGGGAGAGGGCTGAGGGCCGTGCGGCATGGCTAGTTCTGTCCATGAGTCCTCGGCTCCAGTTACGCTTTGCAGACTAACTCCCCTCCTCGCTTGACTTTAAATTCCTCCCTGGGCTGCCCTGAAATGACCCAGCGGAGCAAACGCCTACAAGCTCCCTGCAGCACCTCAGGGCAGGTGGGCGGTTCCTCCTCCATGGACCAGTTAACAGAGTCGCCGCCTCCAAGTGGCCCCAAGTGGGTCAGAGCAGGACATCCCTGGGGTGACTCAGGGGTCTGCACTACCTCTCCTTCTTCCCATGTGTCACGGGGAAAACTCTCCAGGGAGGCCCAGAGCCCCTTCTCCTGCCCAAATACCACATATCAACCTCCCCATCCTCCCCGGTCCCCCAAGTGTTCCTCTAATGCACCAGGCTTGGCTCCACTCCCTCCCGGGGGCAGGCTGGCCCGCTGCAGACGGCTCAGAGCCCACCCACGACCAGGAGCCTGGGTGGGGTAATGGGCAGCAGTTCAAAACTACTAACCAGTCCTCAATAAGGTTTTCTACTCCCTCAAGGACTAACAGTCTGGGAACCCCTGGGGGCAAGCCTACCCTGCCCTGTCCATCGGGTTGCTGTGCGCTGGGACTGACTGAAAGGCAGCGAGTGAGACAGACAGACAGACACACACTCACGCATCACTTAAAATGAGTGGCAGACACGTGATTAGATGGCACCTGCCAAAGGGGGAGAATTTTCAAGACCCAGAGAGTCAACAGTCGAGGTCCAGCTCTCACAGCCCACCCCCCCAGCCCACCCCAATTCTCTACCACCAAACCCCCAGATTGTGAAATCCGGAGATGCTGCAAGGTGCTTAAAGACTCCTGGAGCAGGATTAGATTCCTCCTTTGCCTGCTACCCCACCACCTCCTTCCTTCTCATCAGGAATGTCTGAGCAGCGTGAAGGAGAGACCCTGGGAGCTGGGTAGGGCCTCTTCCCATTGGCAACAAGCCACCCCGTCCTGTCTGCAGCAGAAAACCCTGGTCCCCAGGGCTTCCCAGACTATCAACCGGTCTGAGTGCAGACTGTTACTGCTTTCACTTGGGACCCCAACCTGTGGGGTGAGCACCCCAATGCTGGGCTCCTGCTGTGGCACACAGCAGCTGCAGGCGCACAGTCATGTGTTTATGTGTAGTGAACGCCCTGTCGGACAGACAGACACACGGCATGCAGCAATAACAGGATCGACCCGCCACGGAGGAGGGCGCTGTACGGGTATAGGGAAATGGAGGTGTGACCTCTGAGAGCAGCCGGAGAGGCCCACACATCCACCGTGAGATTCTCAGAGGAAGCAAATCCAGGGACGGAAAGCAGCTGAGTGGTTGCCTGGAGCCAAGCCCCAAACCAAACTCACTGCCATGAGTGGGTTCTGACCCACAGCGACCCCACAGAACAGGGTACAGGAGCCCTGGTGTATTAATAGGTCACATGTTGGACTGCTTACTGCCAGATCAGCAGTTCAGGCCCACCAGTGACTCGGCGGGAGGAAGAGGAGGCTTCCTTTTCCCATAAAGAGTACGTCTGAGCATGTACACATCAGAGCTGGAAACACAGGGAATCCAGGTCAGATAAACCCTGTAGGACCGATAGTGATGCCAGGAGGAGGGAACCGATCACAATAATCCACATATACACCCTTCCCTGGGGAGCAGACAACACAAAAGTGGGTGAAGGGAGACATTGGTCAGTGTAAGACAGGAAAATAACAATGTATAAACTATCAAGGGTTCATAAGGGGTAGGGGGAATGAGGAGCTGATACCAAGGGCTCAAATAGAAAGAAAATGTTTTGAGGACGATGAGAGCAACAAGTGTACAAATGTGCTTGGCACAATGTATGTGTATGTATGGAATTGTGATAAGAGTATGTGTACGAGCCCATGATTATTTCTTTAAGAGTCCGTCTGCGAAACCCACGGTTTGACCCTGTCCTGCAAGGTGGCTGGGAGCCAGAATCACCCAGGGGCAGCGTGTTTGGTTCAGAGTCAAGCTGCCCTGGAGGGCAGAAGAAAGAGTGAGTAGAAAGAGTCCCCC